>SOMO01000217.1:129128-157935 GCA_028128575.1 Paedocypris carbunculus | reverse complement strand
ACACAAATTTATATCTCGGCACGGCCTAATGAAATCTCAAAATTTGCAAATTTATTAGATTGCTTCAGCGACATTAGTGATTGGATGACAAGTAATTTCCTCATGCTGAACTCAGACAAAACCGAATTATTACTTGTTGACTCAAACTTAAAGTCTGATGCACCCGAATATAGTATGAATCTTAACGGGCTTGAAATCTCATCCTCACCTAAAGTGAAAAGCTTAGGTGTCATTTTAGATAGCAAACTCTCTTTTGAAAGTCACGTGCACAACGTCTGTAAAACTGCCTTTTTTCACCTTAGGAATATCTCAAAGCTGCGTCACATGCTCTCCCGACCGGATGCAGAAAAACTGATACATGCGTTTATGACATCACGGTTAGATTACTGTAATGGTCTTCTGGGAGGTTCTCCTGCTAAACTAATAGATAGCTATATAGAATAGCTAGATTACTCACCAGAACAAAAAAGTATAGCCATATTAGTCCAGTGTTAATGTCGCTACACTGGTTACCTGTTAAATATCGCATCCAGTTTAAAATTCTCTTAATCACTTACAAAGCACTAAACGGTTTAGCTCCTCTATATCTCAGTGAGCTCATCACTTACTACGAGACTACACGACTGCTGCGCTCTCAAAACTCCGGCCAGCTTATAATACCGCGAATCTCTAAAATCTACCAGGGAGGAAGATCCTTTTCATACTTAGCACCCAAGCTATGGAATGCTCTGCCTAGTCCAATTCGAGACTCAGAATCAGTGAGTCAATTTAAGTCTAGACTGAAGACGCGTCTCTTCAACAAAGCATATATTGACCTGTTATAATAACTTACAGAAAATATTAATATATCGTATTGAAAGGCTGCCTAGTTACTGCTCGGAACTGAATTACACCTGCACCTTCAGAAAATTGTCAAAATCTATGGTACTTGAAGTTTTTCTAATTGCCTTGTGTTTTCTTTTTTCTCCCCTCCTCTCCTGAGCGTCAAGTGTCGTACGACCGGAATCTCCTAGGAGCTTTGGGATCATCAGTGGTGCTTCATCAACCTCTGTGGACCTCATGACGCTGTTGGTGTGGAGAAGTGGAGCCGCCTCTTTCCCCTCTGAGGAGGGAAACTTCGTTCCAGAATCATCATTAAAAATGTCGCGGAACAACCAACGCACTGGTTTTGTAGTGTTAGAATGCCGGAAGAGACTGACACCAGTGAGCCGGGTTCTCCCCAGGGTTTTTCCTCGTTAAAGAGGTTTTTTGTACCTGGCCACCGTCGCGTATGTGCTTGCTCGCTGGTCTTTGTCTTGTCATAACCACAGTCACATAGTTAACACCAACAATCCAGACGATAAATTGAATAAAAAGCAACAATTCTCTTACATATTTACACGTGCGTTTTGAGACAGTTAAAACTGTGAAAAGCGCCCTACAAATACTCATTATTATTATTATTATTATTATTATTATTATTATATAGCTTCAGTCAAGTCTGACGTCTCCGCCGCTTTGTCTTATCCCTTTATTCATTTAATAATGACAATTCCAACATTGAAATACATTTATACACGTTGGTAAGTGTTTCCCTGTATGTGAGAGGTTTCATGAAATACACAATGTCTCTCATTTTTCTTCATCGCGTCACATGGTCACAGCTCAATTCATAGAAGACTTTTATTATGGCACCCTTGTGCGCATGCGCGCTGCGAGCGAAACGCGACAGTCTTAAAGGAGACCGCAAACAACAATTGTTTAATTCTGCTGATGCACTGCGTTGTTTGTATAACTCGGACTGGTAAATCGCACTAAAGTTTTGCATTTTGTAAAAACAAGCTTGACGTAGGCGTTCCTGTAGCACCGCTAGCATTATTAGCACACGAGCTAACCACACGCCGATCAACAAAGAAACCCGTCGGCGGCGGAACGTTTGCGTGAGTGAGTAGGACTCGCCTTCAGCAGACGTGTGTGTGTGTGTGTGTGTGACTGACTGAGTTTCCCTATCGCACACAGACACTGGCTCTCCCGTGTTTTTAACGCTCGCTGATCACGTACGCCAGACGCTGCAGCTTTCTGCTCGCGCTCTGATTCTGTAACACACACACTCGCGTCATGTATGTCTTTATATCCTGAGGCTTTGGTTTGATTGCGTCACTGTGTTACTGTGTGTTCTTTCTCTCGCAGACTCTTGGTGTGATAGAGACCGCCGGTCTTACAATAGAGTGTGTGTCCACTAGGGGCAGTGTCTACACTGTGAGCGCTGCATTTAATCACCTAGCGAAGTGACACACACACCCTGAGCAGTGGGCAGCTTAAGAGCAAATATTCATATTTAACCTCAGAACAAACAAGCTTGTGGGCTTTTGTCCAATCAAACAGCTTCATATGATTCTATGAGTGCTTGTTATTACTAAAAATCAGACCATGTTTCACTAATGAGCGAATTAGCAGAATAGTCAAGTCAAATCGTTTTATTGTCATGTGTGCAGGTTGTTCTGCACAATTAAATTCTTTCTTTGCCGTACATGCATTGAATGCCAGTGGTAAGAAAGAACACAAAAAAGTATATACATGCAATAAATAAAACCTAACAAGTACAGTGCAAAAAATTGTGCAAAAGGTGCAACCAAAAAGAATAGACCAGAGAAAAGCCGGCGTTGACTCATCAAGCCTTGTGTATTGCGAGAATCATTCTGCAGCTGCTGAACACATGGATTCAGCATTTTGCTTGTAGTTTCACCCCGAGTGTAGAAAAGTGTCATCTATCAAGCTTTGTCACTCTTTTCTTGTAAGGCACATTTTGGGCAGTGACGTGTGTTTGGCTCCAAGATGGCGAGGCCTCTATGACTGTCGGCAGGCGAGTTCTTACTGGAGTCTTCAGGGCTTTGGCCTACGTTCCCCCCAGGAGCTGCTTCTTCACCTGCGGCGCTCACGTCTCCTTCCACCGGTGGAGCCCCAGCATGGCAGAGCAGAGGTACTGCGTGGAGTACGCCAAGCGCGGCACGGCCGGCTGCAAGAAGTGCAAAGACAAGATCGTGAAGGGCCTGGTGCGGATCGGCAAGATTGTGCCCAACCCGTTCAGTGAGTCGGCCGGGGAGATGAAGGAGTGGTACCATGTGAAGTGCGTGTTTGAGAAACTGGAGCGAGCACGGGCCACCACCAAGAAGATCGAGGACCTGACGGAGCTGGAGGGCTGGGAGGAGCTTCAGGACCAGGACCGCGAGCTGGTCAACAAGCACGTGTCCGGTACGGCCCAGGGGAGGCGGATCCCGAGCCGCGCTCAGCTCATTCTGCTCCTCTCGTCTCCTCAACAGAACTAGCAGCCAAGACCAACGCCAGCCCCAAGAAGAAGGTCCAGGCCAAGGCCCCGCCGCCACACGCCGACCCCGCCGCCAACGCTCCACGCAAGTTTTCTGGTTTTACAGGTGAGCGATTGCTGTCTGTAAGTCCACCTCCACGCATTCAATGAACACGCCTCCTTCCCTACTTCTGATTAGGGATGTAACAATATGCAAATCTCACGATGTGATCCTCACGATACGATATTTATCACGATATCCTGTAGAAGCTCACGATATTACAGAAGACTTCACAATTATGTCTCACCAATTATGTTTATAGTAACAAGGCTGACAATATAATAATCATTGGCCATTGTTAATTAGGCCAAATATTGTCATATTTTAGAACAAGGACAATAGAAAACTCTGGTAACACTAATTCCAAACTGCAAAATTAAAGTTAAGTCAGAAACAGCAATATACTATCTATACTAATAGCCATATACTAACACTAATCACTTCAAGCAATTATTTTCTAAAGTGCAACAACTGTAAAGTAATAAGGAATTGTCACTGACGTCATTTCCTCAATGTGCAAACAAAGCTGAAATTAGCAAGCCTATTAAAAACAGCCAGCCAAAAACTTAAATAAAAGTTTTCACCATAACTGCCATAAAGTAAATAACAAGGCTCCGCACTGTAGTGTGACAATGCTTACATACAAATCTGTTCGTCACCTTTTCCCCTTTAGTGTTAGTAGAACCAAAATGTTTCCACACATCTGATTTAAAGGTTGAAGGGCTCTTGCAATCTCAACATCTGGATTTTCTCCAGAGTTCACGCTGTTTTCGCTGCTTTCTGCCATCTCGACTGGGCGGATGTGGAGCGTGTGCAGTGTAGGCACCTATTGGTTAAACCGCAGCACAAAGCATCATGGTATATGTAGTCGCTAATGACTTGCGCTGCATTGTTTTTTGACTGAGATGTGCCATTTATTACCGTATTTACTCGCTTTTATAAGCTTATGATCCGCTTATTAGTCGACCCCCCCGAGTTCAGTTTGTGGTATTCTGTTAAAGGACGGGGGAAAGACATGAGAGAAAAGTGAAAAGATTGAAATGAGTAGAAACCCAATTTTGTATTTCATATAAAGTCAATTCTCGTTATTTGGGGCCTATCAGGATACTAAAGCGGCGCCGGGCACGCACCCCCTTCCGAAATAAGATGAGAAGTAACCCTTAAAATAGAATCACTTTATTTTTTCACAACTTAAACGACCTGTTCAGATGCTCTTTACTCCTATAGAAATGATTAAACTATTCAAACATTATTGGTGGTAAAAGAAGCACAAAATCAAAGTAACCCTGTTTATTTAGTTTTGTATTAATCTATTTAAGTTATTGTTATTTATGTTTAAGGTTTAATTTGTTGTTGGTATAGTTGCATTATAATTTTAAAGATTTTAAAAGTGTCCTGCCCCTTTAAGAGAAATGCAAACAGTTCTCTAGAAGCAACGCCATTGACTCTTGTTTTGGGAATAAATAGTATGTTTGAAATCCACCGTGTGCGTGTGACTCGTTCATGTGTGAAGCCCCACGCTTTTGCCTTAAAGAGCTGAGCTGAGACGCGTGGTGCACCCAGCCTGTGTGTGTGTGTGAGAGAGAGAGAGCGCAGCACCAGATGTGGAGAGCTTTTGCTTGTGCTGTGCTCGCGCACTGTTTTGAGTAAAATATTTTCTATTTCGCTTATAAGTCGAGACCCCCACTTTGAGCCCGAAATTTTTAAGTACGTAAGTCCTCAGAGTAAATACGGTATACCGTAATGACGACAACGGTATATCGAGACATTTTTAATATCGCAATATCGCGTTATCTCCGATATCGTTACAACTCTACTTCTGATTGGGTAATACTCTGCGTCTCCTTTACTTTGATTGGTCTAGCGAGGGGGTGGGGCTTTGTGCTGGCAGAGAGTAATACTGTATTAAAAAGTGGCAGATGCTTCTCCGGGTTTCCTAATCTCTCACTTGAAATATAAATTCTGCCTATAGTAATGTAATTAAGGTCTACTCGAGTCTCATGTCCAAGTATAGAACCAACCTAAAACATAAAACCCAAAACAAATGCTTTTTTTATATATATTTTCTTAACACAGAAAATGAGCAGTTCTTTTCTAAATAAGATAACTTTGCTATGATTAAAACATCTTTTATAATGAAATATTTGCATATGCATGTCGTAATGAGAGTGTAACTCTGTTAAACACTTGGGCGTGAGCTGATTTCACTGATCTGTCACAGTATGAGCTGAAGAGTACATTCATGTTCAAATAAAGAGTGTTTAACCCTTTCAGGTTTCAGCAGAACCTGACGCACGTAACTGTTTCCACCCGAACTGAAATACTGGAAACTATTTTTGTGCCATCTACGCTCGGCTTGTCTTTTACGACACAGACGTGTTTATTTTGCTTGGAGCTGCTCTTGTTGAGGAATAATGGGCGAGAGCGAGGGTCATGTTAGTGCACATCACACGCGATAGTGTTTTAAAGGCAAAGCAATCCAAATAACACATTATTGACTATAAGTTTTGACTGTGGATTTTGATAAATGAGTACTTTTCGATTATTCGCTCAGCCCTATATTGAACCCAGTTGTGCTTTTCCGTGTCCGCGGCAGCTGTGTCCTCCAGTCCCGGCAGTGGAGGTGGCTTATCCGCTCGGCTGTGTGATCCCGCCCACAAGGACAACCTCCTGCGAGAGTTCCGCAAGCTCTGCGCCCTGGTGGCAGAGAAGTCTAGCTACAACGCCAAGACCGAGATCATCAGGGACTTCCTGAGACGAGGCTCCGCAAGCCGTGAGTGACTCTGCTTAACACACACGCTGTAGCGCCATCTACGTGCCGCTCAACCAGGTTTTCTCCACAGAAAAATTCCAAGGCGATTTATACCTGACGGTGAAGCTGCTGCTCCCCGGTGTGGTGAAGAACGTCTACAACCTGAACGACAAGCAGATCGTGAAGCTCTTCAGCAGGATTCTGAGCTGTAACCAGGACGAGATGGTCGGGGACCTGGAGCAGGTTGGTGCCGCGCTCCTCATGCGCTCTTCTCATCTCATCTTCCTCCCATTCTCCTGCGCCAGGGAGACGTCTCCGAAACGGTAAGGATGTATTTTGAGGCGAGCAAGACTTTCCCGCCGGCAGCCAAGAGCCTGCTGACCCTCCAGGAAGTGGACGCGTCGCTGACCCGCCTGTCCCGGCTGACGAAGGAGGACGAGCAGCAGGCGGAGCTCCACGAAATCGCTAAGAAGTCGGTCGCTGCTCGTGTCGGCGCCGCTGTAGTGCAGGGTTAACCGCTCGTGTCGACTGACTGCAGGTGCACGGGGAACGACCTGAAGTGCTACATCCGCCTGGTCAAACACGACCTGAAGATCAACTCGGGAGCCAAGCACGTGTAAGTGACGCATGGCGGCGCTGGTCCGCTGAAGTCCAGCTCTCACGTCGCGTCTTTCCTCTCTCACGCCAGTCTGGATGCAGTGGACCCCAACGCTTATGACGCCTTCAAAGCCTCACGGAACCTGGTGGACGTGATCGAGCGAGTGCTGCAGAACCAGCAAGACGCCGCCGCCGGAATTGGTCCCCGCAAGATCCTGAGCGTGGAAGCGTCTCTGATGACCCCCGTTCAGCCCATGCTGGTCTGTTTGCTCTGCACTGCATTGTGGGTCGACTGCCCCCTGGGGGTGGAGCCTAAGACGGTGCTAGACTGATTACACACGTTCCTTTAAAAACTCCCTCACACACTTTCAACTTCAGTACACCATTGTTCTGACACACACACACTGTGATCCTACAGCTTCTTCAGACTCTGTGTGTTTGCTGATGAGGTTTTGTGACATTTGCAGGCAGAGGCTTGTAAATCCATCGAATACGCCATGAAGAAGTGTCCCAACGGCATGTTCTCTGAGATCAAGTACGACGGAGAGCGCGTGCAGGTCCACAAGAACAACGATCACTTCAGCTACTTCAGCCGCAGTCTCAAGCCGGTTCTCCCGCACAAGGTTCGAGCGGCGCGTCACCCTCTCGCACGCCGTCACCTGATCGCCCGCCTCACGCCCTCTTCTCTCTCAGGTGGCACATTTCAAGGAGTTCATCCCGCAGGCCTTCCCCGGCGGCCACAGCATGATCCTGGACGCCGAGGTTCTTCTGATTGACACCAACACCAGCAAGCCACTGCCATTCGGGACGCTGGGCGTGCACAAGGTCAGAGGTCATTAGAGCATTAGTTCTGTGAAATATAATAAAATGCCAAGAATTTGAGACCAAATATCATGGCAGTATAGCGCCAACGTCCACTCACATACGGGCATTACCAAACACACACACACACACAGACACTAGTGCTGCAAGGATTCATCAATATTATCGACAATAATTGGCAAACACAAGTGCAAAACGGCAGCAAATGTGTGCGCTTTATAGCATCGGCCGCCTCCGAATTCTCTTTATTTTTTTTAAAGGGGTGGGGGCTTAATCTGGAGAAAAAACTATTGTCTGAACTAGTGGTCGACCGATATTGAATTTTACCAATAACGATAACTAGGTTGGGCCGTGCTTGCCGATAACCGATTAATTAACCGATAGTTTATAAAATGAAGACTATCAAAAAATAAAATCATAACACTCCATGTAGTAAAACAATAGTGCAAAACTTTATTTTTACAAGTACATTCTACAACACAAGAACAACTGAATCACAAAACTGTGCTATATTAAATATAAATAATATTAATTATATTGATATAAATTATAGGCATGCTTTCAAACCGAAATAAAAAATAACATTCAAAATGAATAAAATACTCTAAACAACAAATAAAAATAAAACAAATAACAACAAATTTAAACTTAAAGTTTAACCTGGTCCATTTTTAGTTCCATTTTCATTTAATATTCAAAGTTAAGAAGCCTCAAATTATAATAGAGAAAGCAGAGCTGGTGTGCATGGTGTCCAGTGAGGCGGCTCCTCTTGGGTTCATAAAGCATGCCCACTTCACTGAAAACCCTTTTACTAGGCACAGTGGATGGTGGCGGGCACAGAGATTTCTTTGCCACGTGTGCAAGTGTTTTAAATCTTAATTCGTCTTTCTCAACAAATGCACGTTTTTAGTAGTGCTGCACCGGAATGCATTTATTGCTATGAAGAGTATACAATCACGAGTATAAAATATAATTCAAACTAAAATGTTTAACTCGTCCCACTCACGTGTACATAAACAATAATATACACACCTACTGGCCTGCTGAAAGGTTGTAAAAATAAAGGTTGTTCTTCACACACGTTTTGACGTGACAATTGAACAGTTGTAAAGGCTCATTTTTATTTACTTTTCTTGTCTCGCCGTCCCATCTTTCGCCTCTCTCTCTCTCACACTCACACTCACACACACGCGCGCGCACTGACTCTCGCTCTATCTCTCCCACACGCACACTGACTCTCGCTTATGGGATCAATTTAGTGACAAAAAGATTTGCGCGCGTGAAACCTCGAAGCGAGCGAGCGCAACTCGATTTAGCTTGAACCGAGCGCGCGCAACTAGTCAAGTGAGCGCGCGCTGCTTGAACTGCTTGAACTGAGGGCACGCAACCGGTGAACTGAGCGCACACACACGCATCGTTCCGGAAATCAACTATCGGTGCGAATTAATCGGGAAAACCGATCGATCGGTCGACCACTAGTCTGAACAATCAATTACCAAAACAATCAATAGCTGCATCCCTAACACACACAAACACAGTGTGTGTTCACGCCGACACGTCCTCTGCATCAGCGTCAGTAGCTCTTACATTTGTGGTTGGAAGAGACAACAAACTAAATTGAAAACTCTTGAACTACATGAGTCAGGGCGTAGCTGAGGTTTCCTGTGTGTGGCCCTGTGCTGCTGTCGCTCATCACCGACATAACCCCCCCTCGTCTGAGCGTGTCTGTAATGACTCGTTACTGGATCCGTCCCTTGTCGTCTTCTCAACCGTCCGTTTCTCTCTTCTTTGTAGAAAGCGGCATTTCGGGACGCTCAAGTGGGTCTGTTTGTGTTCGACTGCATTTATTTCAACGGAGTCAGTCTAATGGACAAGTAAGTGTGACGGCTCGGTGGCGCCTCCATGTGGCAGCACTCAGCACCGCCTCTGTTGTGTTGTAGGCCACTGTGTGAGAGAAGGAAGTTTCTGCACGACAACATGGTGGAAGTTCCCAACAGGATACTGTTCTCTGAGATGAAGCACGTTACCGTGAGTTCTGCTCCTCCACGCCACGCTCAGTCACTCACTCTTGCTCACACTCTCTCACTCACTCTGTCTCTCTCACTCTCTCTCTCTCTCACTCACTCACACTCTGTCTCACTCACTCACTCACTGTAATTATGTAAATCATTGTATAATCGTTGATTGTATCAGGGTATAAAGCTGAAAGTAAGTGAAGAGTTGGGAGGGCACACACTCTCTTTCGGGCTTTTAATTTGTCTTTATCTCCAGGCCTGGAGGATCTTGCTCTGACTGCAGCCAGAACCTTTGTATCTACTTTCAGTAAAATCTTTATTAAACTTATTTATTACCGTATTTATGCGAAAATAAGCACCCCCTATTTTCAAATTTTCAAAACTAAAAATCTTGAAGGGTGCTTATAATCGGCGATTTAAAAAATGTGTGTATTTTCAAACGCTCGTTTTTCGACATTTCAAGTCCGGAGTGTAATGACGTGGAGCGGGCTCAGCCACGGCAGGCATGCCGTTCTTACAAGAAGCAATCACAAATAAATGGAAACATGTAGTCTTTCCCAATGTTATTTATTATCAATTTTCGAGTACAAAAGTAAACGATGCGAAGGAGGAACACGCGTAGATCTTTCAGATGACCAGTTAAAAAATGCGGTCTCGCCAGCCGCGCCTTCTCATTCGTGCTTGTATTTTCCCTTGCGCTACTAATACGCTAATTACGTAAAACGTAAAACGTCTTGACACCGGCGAATTAAAACATTCGTCCTTCCTAATACTTTTATCCATTTTTTTCAAGCACAACAGCATTAAAGTGAACGGTGCATAGAATGAGGAACATGCATAGATGCTTCAGGTGCCGTGTTTTAAACTTGTCTTGACACCTGCGAATAAAAGAAATGAAAATTAGTTTTATTTACCGCGAGCGGTAGTCTAGAAACAATAAGGTTTTTGTAACCGCTGCAACAAGTGACCATTAATATCCGATTTGTAAGAAATTATATTCGTACCTGTTTTACTCTGCTGTTCTCAGAGGAACAAGACGCAATGCTGACATCATTGGCTGAGCTGCACGCTTCAGCTGCTCTCATGTCTTTTCAGTTCCGTCCAGTGCGTTGGAAATGCCGGTCTTTTTGAAGCTTCCCACAACTCGGATGTGTTCTCCCCATGTTGTCACTGCCATTGACTGACCTTCGCAGCAATACATCGCCTCTCGTTTGAGTTAAAAGTCCTGTAATAATACTATTAAAAAAAATTATTTTCGTAATTTTTTTTATGATTGAAAAATTAGGGGGGTGCTTATATTCGCGTAAATACGGTACTTATTTAAACTTAACGTTATTGACTTTATAATCGACTCAGTCATCCTATTGTAAATAGTTCTAAACCAAAAAAGTCAAAGTTCTAAACTTTAAACCAGCTTTCACTCATTCTCTCTCACCCACTCACTCACTCTTACTCACACTCTCACTGACTTACTGCAGCATCCCTAGTGGGAGAGAGTTTAAAGTATTTGTGTGTGTGTTTTTGTTCAGGCTTGGCCACTTTTTGTGACTGGATGTATTTATTAACGCTGTGCTTTGGCTTTCCCGGCAGAGAGCGGCGGACCTGGCAGAGATGATCACGCGTGTCATCAGGGAGGGCCTGGAGGGTTTGGTCCTGAAGGATGTCAAGGTTAGGCTGAGCAGTGGTCTCAGGCTGGAGTGGCTGACGCAGAAAGCGCACGTGCGTGTGTGTTTACAGGGTCACTATGAGCCGGGCAAGCGTCACTGGTTGAAGGTGAAGAAGGATTACCTGAACGAGGGAGCGATGGCCGACACCGCAGACCTAGTGGTTCTCGGCGCCTTCTACGGCAAAGGCTCCAACGGTCCGGCCGCAGGTTCTGGACTCTGTGACGTGTGTTCATGCATGTAAAGCGTGTGTGTGTGTGGCTCAGGTGGCATCATGTCTAGTTTCCTCATGGGCTGCTACGATCCGGACTCCAGGAAGTGGTGCACGGTGACCAAGTGTTCCGGAGGCTACGACGATGCAACGCTGGCGCGACTACAGAAGGAACTGGACGTCATCAAGATAGGCAAAGTGAGTCTAAGCTCCGGTTCATATGTCCCGCTCCGGTTTACACACTCCTGCTGTCGCCATCTCCACAGGATCCCACCAAGATCCCGGGATGGCTGAAAATCGTCAAGAACTACTACCCTGACTTCATCATTCGAGATCCAGAAGTAAGACTCGCGTCCACTCACACTCGGACCCAACGCCCTGCACTGTGATTGATCTGTGTCTGCGCGCAGATGGCTCCTGTCTGGGAAATCACCGGAGCAGAGTTTTCTAAATCGGAAATGCACACGGCTGACGGAATCTCCATCCGCTTCCCACGCTGCACCCGCATGCGGGACGACAAGGACTGGAAGAGCGCCACCAACCTCCCGCAGCTGAAGGTACCGTGACCGTGACGCTCTTTCACTTGATGCTTCGGGTCTGGCCTCATCTGCGTTTCTCTTTGAAGGAGCTTTACCGTGTCTCAAAAGAGAACTGCGATTTTGAAATTAGTGTTGGTCCGAACGACAGAAGCTCCGCTGGCAGCGGCTCGACCTCCACGCCACACACCGCTTCTCCTGGCAAGATGGGTATGTTCCAGACATCAGCAGGTGTGGTTCACACAGGTCTCATGGCGTAAGCTAATGCAGCAGGCAGCCTCACATCCATGTTCTTCCTGCCTGCCGTGACACACACACACACACACACACACACACACACACACACTGAGACAGGCAAAACCTCCTCAGCTGACTCCTCTCAATATGGAGCAGAAGAGACCTTGTCCTTTCAGTCGTGACTCAGCTCTTGAGCACAGCTGAGGTTTTGTAACGGAAATTGAGTGGTAAATCGAGGTGTCAGTCTCACGTTCCGTTTCCCCCCTCACCCGTGAACAAGGTTTTGAGGTTCTAAAGCTTTTTCAGGATACCACTCCCCTCCTCCTGAGATGTCGAACCGTATGCCAGAATCTACTTGAGGCAGAACAGCCTTGCCAAACTTCTCCCAGAGTGGAGCTTTAACTGTGGAGGGGAGACTGGTTTAACACTCTTGTCCAGCTGGAAGAATTCCAGCGCTTGGTCTAATTCTGCCAGCGCTCAACCTTCAGCACCTACTAATTTAGCACCATTTAACCATCCAGTGAAGTTACACACACAGTGAAGTAACACACAAACAAACTCGGAGCAGTGGGAAGCTTAAGTCGTGGGGTCCGTGTCTTGAACTTTCAAACCATAAGTGGCAGGTCCAACTCCCGCCGATGGGGCACGACTGCCATAAGAGCTAATTAGAACCATCAGAGCGCCATCACAGAAACCGTTTCAACACAATGACTGGTAACCTGCATTTATTTCAGTTTCTTTGATCTTTCCAGAAAACGGCAATAGTTCTGGAGCAAAGAAGATCAAACCAGAATCGACATTGTCTGCGACTTCTGCGACAAAAAGGAAACTGTCTACCGGGCAAAGCTCTGCCAAGAAGGTGTGTGTCCTGGGACGAGGCGAGACGCGGTGTGTGTGTGTGTGTGCGTGTGCGGTTCATCACTCACAATCCCTTTTATCTGCTGCAGATCAAGGCTGAGCAGAGTCCCGGGCCATCCGCGGGGAGCAGCGCTGAGAAGGTGAAGCCATCACTGTCGCGTGGGCGTGGTTCCGTGTAACAGCTGGAGTTTGTTTACAGACGTTGCTGGACATTTTCACGGGCGTGAAACTCTTCCTTCCCGAGTCGCTGCAGGACTTCCACCGGCTCGGCCGATACTTTGTTGCTTACGACGGCGACCTAGTGCCCGCATTTGACGCCGGATCCGCCACGCACACACTGGCACAGCCGGAGCAGCACAGCTCAGCACAGCCCGTTTCCTCCGACTGGATCTGGGAGTGTATCCGCAAAAGGAGAGTGGTTCCCCCCTTCTGAACCACCAGGACCACCCGGCCAGGGTGGCAAACTTTCGAATAAACGCTGAATTCATTTTTATTTTTAAGATTGTTTCAGTGTACATGAAATATTTTGTGTGATTTTACAGCAACGGTTTTGGGAATCTAGTCTTCATTAGTGGTGTTGTTTGGAGCTGCTAATAGATGTAATGGTAGTAATGACAAATGTAAAATGATCTGAATTCAAATAATTGCTTTTAAAACAAGCCTTTTTATTCTCCAGACTGTGTCTCGTGTTGTGACTGTTCTTCTCCATCCACTCCGCCCAAGACATTGCAGAGCTTTAGTGTCAAAATTAATGACGTTAGTGGAAAATGTAATCGTTTACAGCCCGTTAAATATTTTACAGTTTTTTAAAATTGTTTATAGTCTGTTAAAGATGGTAAAATGTTGAGTTCTAAATGCGGAACAAACGCTTGACGACCATTTATTTGCTCGTGGCTCTACTGTCACGGAGACGTGTCGATTCCCGACGAGTGTTTTGACTGACGGTGACAGTCCGAGCATGCGCGTCGTTCGGTGGCTTCGACCAATCAGAGTGGCTTTTCCTCCACGCGTGCGCATGAGCTGTCGCAGCCACCCGATTGGCTGTGCTGCACAAACACAGGCGCAGTACACAGGTGACGTCAGCGTCCGCTTCCTGTCGCGCTCAGCTCGCGCGTCTTTCCTCTGTCGCTCAGGTCATCAAACACTGACGCGCGTGTCTGATTTCATTCCGCGGGGACGCGCGGGCGATGGAAGCTGAGCAGCCAGGACGCTGTCAAGCCGGGCTCCGTTAGCTTTAGCCGCTCTCGCGGGGCAAAATGGTGAGTTGGAGCTTCTGCTGTGGTTCCGCGGGGGAGCTGGTGGTCGAGCGTCATCCGCACTGACGGTCGGTGCCGGTGGGAGTCTTGACTGCCCACGCAACTGGTTCTTGGCCTGGTGTCGCTCGTCAGTGCGGGTGAAGCGGTGGCCATCCTCGGTCACTCCCGGCGGCGTGTCGTGATGTTTGTCAACAGACGCCAGCACATCTGTAGTGTAATAACGGAGTATAATAACACAACGGAGCCTGACGTCACTGTTTGCCGCGTATTGCGCTGACCAGGTAGAGATGTTCCTCACATCTGTCCCGCATCAGGGGAGGAGGATACGATCAGAGATAGAGACCCACAGACAGAGTGAGTGAGAGAGACAGACGGAAACAGAGAAAGAGACTGACAGTGAGAAATCCAGAGAGAGAGAGAGAGAGACAGACAGACAGACAGACAGAGTGAGAAACGGAAAGAGAGAGACAGTGAGTGAGACAGACTGACAGAGAGAGAACCATTTACTCTACATGTTTTATCTATGTGGAGAGTAAGTATGTAGCACGTGATGACCCGTGGTGTGTGATGAGGAGTGTTGACGTGATCTTCAGGTGCTGTGTTTGAGTCCCGTGGAAGCGCTGCGAGTCTCCGTCAGCAACCGGCCACCGCTGGTGATCTTCATGGTCAGCGTCAGCTCCGTGGCCATCGCCTTCCTCACCGTGGGATACTTCTTTAAGATGAAGGAGATCAAGTCGCCAGAGATGACGGAGGTGAGTGGGCGTGTCTCCGCCCCTGTGTGTGCGCCGCCTCGCTAACTGCTGTCTCTCTCTCGCGCAGGACTGGAACACCTTCCTTCTCCGCTTCAACGAGCTGGACTTCTGTATCTCGGAGAACGAGACACTGAAACACGGTCCAAACGAGTCTGTGGCGGCGGTGGAGAGCGCCATGACCAGCAGCCAGTCCCCGCCACTGCTGGAGGACCCGGGGCCGATCAACATCTCCGTGTACATCACCCTGACTCTGGACCCGCTCAGGCCGTTCGGGGGATACTCGCGTAACGTCACCCACCTCTCCGTCACCGTGCTGGGCCAGCAGGTGGGGCTGAGCGGTGAGTGACGAAGAAGTGGGCGAGGCAGTGACACACTGCTCGCCTAGTAACAAGCTCAGTGCGCTGCGACACACACACACACACTGGTCTGGACACTCGTTTGTAGAATCTACTAGATTGAGATTCAAACTGGAACCTTTTAGTTGCTAGTCTAACTCTAGCAATGTGATACAGTCCTTGTCTGTTAATACCCTTAATCACATGACTCCATTTCCACATACGGACTACAACCAGACAGACCATTAACAGCCATTTACTCTCTACATGACAGTGACGATTTCCCATAATGTTACACTGAGAAGCTCCACACTGAGATACTCACTAGTCCGACTGTCCATGGCTGTCCAGTGACCTTTTTTAACCCTTCAGCCGGCTGTTTAAAATTCAGCAGGTCAGTTAGACACTGGCCAAAGGAGCAGCTCTTCTTCTTGTTCTAAGACCCCGTGATCTCACATTACACCATTACCACATGTCTGACTATAATCTGATTAGAATAAGAATAATATTTCCTGTTCTGTTGACTAACACATTTGCTGCAACATTTACTCTAAGACAGGAATACAAAAGTTATTTGACACTGTTGATGTTAATAAAGCACAAGCCGTCTTCACACACACACACACACACACACACGTCCTCTAAGGTGTCGTTTATGAGCTGAGACACACACAAACAACAAACATCGTCTGCGCTCATCTCACCCGCTGGATTCTTCCTGAGTTTCCGTGTGTGCTGGTGTAAAGGTCGCGAGGCGCATGAGGAGATGAACATCAGCTTCGCTCTGCCGGCGGCCTGGAACTCTGACGACTGCGTCCTTCATGCTCACTGTGAGCAGGTGGTCTTCAGCTCCTGTATGACCATCACCGCTGACAGCAACGTCTTCCCCGTCACACTGTGAGTCTGTCAGCACTTTTAAAACCAACCGGGCCACCAGATCGGTCCAATTGCTGGCCCGGTGTTTTGCTTGCTAACTACCGCGAATTGTATAAAGCGTTATGCGATCTGACAGTCAGTCAGTAGAGCTCCGGTTGGAAACACCAGATCATGGGTTCGATTTCCAGTAAAAACTGTACAATTTTTACAAATCTCAACACATGTTTAACATGAAAGTTGCTTTGGATAGAAGCATCTAACTGACAGTATGAAGTAAAAAAAAAACAAAAATGAAGTGCGGTATTGGGCCCAAGACACAAAAATGTTTTCCAATGGGCACCACTGAGCTAGGTGACATGTTTTAGGAAAGAAGAAAAACAATCACGAGAGAAATTGAGGGACAGAAAAAGAGAACATGAAAAGGCAGAGAATTGCACTTGTTCTGTTTTTGTTTAGTTTTGCTGCACTTTGCACTAAACCTACATTAAACAAATGATTTTCATGTTGTTTAAGCAAAAAGTTATTTATTTCTTTTGCGATTATTGGGATCCATACACAACGCGTCGACCTGGGCCAGTGGTTTTGATTGTCGGGCCAGTGAAAAATGTCTCTTACTGTCTACCCCTGCTCTCTCTCTCAATCTCTCTCTCACTGTCTCTCTCTCTCTCTCTCTCTTTCTCTCTCACTGTCTCTCTCTCTTTCTCTCTCACTCTCTCTCTCTCTCTCTCTCTCTCTCTCTCTCACTATCTCTCTCACTCTCTGTCTCACTATGTCTCTCACTCTCTCTGTGTGTTTCTCTCTTCTGTCTCTGTTTCTCTCTCACTCTCTCAGTTTCTCTTTGTGTCTCTCTCTCACACTCTCTGCCTCTCTCTCTCTCTCCCTCTGTCTTTGTGTCTTTCTCTGTCTCGCTAATTTTAATCAAGTGTGTGTAGACAACTATAGAGGCTGTAAGTGCGTGTGTGTGTCGCAGGCAGCCACCACACTGTGTCCCCGAGACCTACAGCAACTCCTCGTCCTCCTACAAGATCTTCACCACGGTGCGCGACTCTGACGCCCGGTACACGCAGGACTACAACCCCTTCTGGTGTTACAAGGGCGCCATCGGGAAGGTGTACCATGCTCTCAACCCCAAGCTCACCGTCATCGTGCCCGAGGTGTGTCAAGTCACCGAAATATATAGTAATACATTATCAACTTGTTGTGGTGCCATTACGCACAAGAACTTTTGTATACCGGTATTAACGTGAATACTGGTATTGAGATGTGCCACAATATGGATTTTGCATTACCGTGGATACCGTGATAATTCATGAATTAGATTTTTATATAAGTGTATAAACACTTTAACACAGTATAACACGTTAGTTTCGTTACAAGTTGTAACTTATAGCTTTCAATGACGGCACAGACATCGCTAATCGAACACAGAGCGCAGTGTAACAGACTGAATTAATAGATCACACACGCGACACGCATATGCGTGACTCTCCGTTTTCTGCGCTGTGCCTTTAAGAAAAGAGAGTCTGTTTTAGTTTTAAAGACGCGCAAGCAAATCTGCTTATTTTATTTTGAACAAAGTCTGTTTTTATTTGTAAATCATGGTTTCACGTAAAAAAGAACAAGAAAAGCTCTCTTTCTTTCTCTCTCTCCCCCTCCCCCCTTCTCTATTTTGCCAATTATGTTAATGTGATCTACTAAATTATAATGCCCTCCCCCCAATACCGCGATAAAATACAGATACCGTCTGTACAGTAGAAAATATCGTGATATGAATTTTTGCTCATATCGCCCACCCCTACTTCAGACACAGAAGGTCTGGTAGGCAAGACAGTCTCATCAGTGTCTGATACTGTAACTGATGATGAGCTTGAGAGAGAACCCGAGCTGGTTCTAAGGGCGGGTCAGGAGGGAAGGGGCTAACCGATGCATTTCAAAAGCCAACATATCTATTTCAGAATCATTATAAGTGACCACAGATTTCATAAATGATATTCCAGTAGCTATTAAGACGGTTTAGAAGTGTGTAGCTTCACTCGCATCTGAGCTTCCTGCTAGTTAGAGGAGTCGGCACACGCTCATCAGTGTTCGCTTCTCCAACAGGACGACCGCTCTCTTATTAACCTGCACCTCATGCACACCAGCTACTTCCTGTTTGTGATGGTCATCACCATGTTCTGCTATGCAGTTATTAAAGGCCGGCCGGGGAAGGTTCGGCAGAACAACTCCGACTTCTGTCCAGAAAAGGTGAGACTTGGTGTGAGTGTGAAAGTGCCACTCTAGAACCCGTGTGTCTGTAGATGAGCCTATCGGCGGGATAGAGTTTGGTGGGAGGCACTTCCTGTAATGTCGGGTCACGCCAACCAAAGACGATCAAGTGCCTGTCTGGAGCGCGTCCAGCAGAGGGAGTCGTGCGGTGTGTGGCCAGCGATCACATTCTTCTGATTGGCTGCGAGCGTCAGGAGGCGGAGTCTTCTGCTGCACCTCCAGCTTCTCCTCAACATTCTTCAATCGAATGTAAAATCTGCAAATTGCCATTAAAGTTCATCTAATATTGAATCTTTTTTTTTCTTGAACGTGGATGAGACGAGATTTCTCTGGCGTTCTGTCGCTACAGAACAGGAGCAGTGGGCTGCGCTCCACGTCACTCAGGATGTACGTACAGTACTCTGACAGATTGCATATCTATTTTTCTATTGTTCTGACGTGCTTCTAATTGAGTTTAGTTTAGTCACTGGCGTAGTGCCTATTCTTTTGGCAAGTACACCCCGCAGGTTTTTCATGCCGCTAGACACTCCCACACACAGCTCGAGTTGCGCTTACACAAGCGACTGCGCAGGGTTTCGAAATACTGTATATGAAACCCAGAATTGGGTTTCTGCTAATTTTTATTTTTTTCCACTTTTGTCTCAGTAATACCGTTTTTTTTTTTCTTCCGTCCTATAAGCGGATCTGAACAGAATACAGACAATCTCTCAGGTGAAGTTAGGGTCTGTTTTATAAGCCAATTGTTTATAAGCCAAAAGTCATAAGCGACTAAATATGGTACAAAAATAATAGTAACGGTTAGATGTTATTTCTAAATGTAGTAGATTATATATCCAGTAGGGAGTGCTGTGAATCCACTTGCTTTGTCCATATTTAAGCTCTGGGATGTGACGAGGCAGGGAGATAAAACACAGTGACCCCATATTTTATTGTTTATAATTTGTTTCTGTTTTTTCCAGTGTTATTTAGCCACTGCTAAGTGTTGCTGCGTGGCTAAAGTTTGTTTATTTCTGCTATCCTTTTATACATTTGTTTTGTTTATACTCAAAATCCTCTCATTTTCAACCCTTTCGCCACCGTGGCCTTCTACCAGAGTGTAGACGCTGTATTTTTTGACTTGAGAGTGCACTGGAGCGATCTGTTAGCCTTCTACTAGAGGTTTCAGATTACATTCAAATGCAAGTCAAGGCCGGAATACTTCTCCTCTGCTGCTTCTGGTCTCAGGATTATTCGGAGATTTTTAATTGGTTGCCAAGCTTTTTGTTGTTGTTTTTTTTAGATGAAGGAACCTGCCCTGAAGAGACAACTCCGAGACTCCTCCAGTAATAGAATTAGAAAAGACATGGAATTGATGTACAACATTGTTTTATGTCATTTGTATTCTTTCGTTTTAGGTTGTGCATTTTATATTGTTCTGCTAAGCACTTTGTTCAGCCTCCGCTCTTTTTAACGCACTTTATAAATAACATTGACTGACTAATAACTTCTCATAAGAAATACAATCTTATAAAAATACATATTTGTGATAGTTTCTCACAGATATCAAACATCACCGGTTCAACAAAAATGAATTGGTATTATAGCAATATACAGAATGAAACATATCGAATGTCATTTTTACTCTCATTTTCATTATGTGAAAATATAATGATATATAAAATATATATAAAATCCACCCAACTTATAACTTGTAAAGCGCGCGCACACACACACAACCACCAGCAGAGGCCGCTGTGGCATCGTTTCAAAGTAACGACAACGTCACTTAAATTGGACAAACAGGCCCTAATCAACGAGTCTGCACGTGTGTCGTGTGGTGTTATCCGTCATAAGGATCCTCGGTCGCTAGGGGGCGTTAGATGGGTTTTTCTGAACTTTGCTGGAGTTCCATGATCCATCCATCAGTCCTGGAGTAAATATTCCAATGCACTCAATGTTGTTCTGTGGTTCCCTCGGACTGAAAAAAGGGCGTGAGTAGAAGGACGATGTTCCTTCGTTACGGGTGTTGGACCATTTAGTTTGAACTGTGTGAAGGTTTACAGGCATTTACCGTACTTTGTCAAAAAAATATTTCCAGGGTCACCGTGTCTCACACACTGTATTAGGGAAAATGAGTTCCTGCCTCCAACAGCAAGTCAAGAAGGACAAGGCCAAAAACTGAGTGTCACACGTGCCTTTATCTCTCTCGGCGTCTCAGAACAAAAGACAACGAGCAACCCACACAGGGCGACGCTTCGCTAGACTTCTCTTTTCAAAATGCCTTCGCTTCAGAAGATGCTGATTTCATAGATTTATTACACGATTGCTTGAATGCGTGGAGGCTTTTTTCTTCGCGTGATGGAAAACTATTCACTTCCCACAGTGCGTCTTGTTATGATGTACTGCAACAGTAACCTTGAGAATTATCATTGATTTAAATGACTATTCCAGTAACTAAAAAAGTTTTTTTTTTAATTGACAAACTACTTCTACTCCTTGGATCCTTCTATCTAGTCAAAGGATTCTTGCCAGTTTTTTTTTTTTTTTATTTCAGTTTTAAAAGTAAGGCTCGCTCTGAAGCTTTATTACTTAAAAGATTTAATATTACATAGAACGTCCAGAAACACTAGGTCCAGTGATCGGGGACTTGGACTCATGTCCGAGAGGTTCTAATCCCCCAACAGCTGTTTTTGCAACTGCGTGTCCTTGGGCAAGACACTGAACCCCACATGACCCCCGGGCACCACGGCTTAGACTGCCCACTGCTTCGGGTGTGTGTCTGTTCGTATAGGTTAAATGCAGAAACGAATTTTCCCCACTGAGAATAAAGTTTCAATGATTAATTATTTGTATTATTCTTGCATCAAAATTTGAGACTTTGAGTTTCATTGATCATGTTTTTTTGAAGATCGTTGTTAGGCCCCTGGCTGCCTAGGGTCAGAGACTCAGAGGTGTAACTTAAATTAAAGAAAACAAAGTCTGCTGTTACAAAGTGACTTCTGTAATCTTTTAATGTCCAAATGTCTTGCCAGGAAGAAAGTCAGAGAAATAAATAAAACAACTAAACCGTTATTAACCCCCAACTAAATGCCCTAAAATCCAACCCGGAAAAGTTAGTTTATTTATATAGCGCTTTTCTTAGTCCGAGACCAACGCAAAGTTGCTATTAAAACAAAGGATACAAAGTGAAGTTCCCTACCTCCTTGTCCAAAAACAATAACCAAAGAAAACACCGCTGGGTGGTATCTCCTACAAACATATGCCTATACTTTTAATAATCAAATGTCAGAGCAATAGCAAAATAAAGCGTTAAGACTGAAAGCCAAGGCTGTTTTCTCCAGGGGTGATGGGCCTTTATTACCGTCTTCCAGGTATCGACAGGAAGTACACCTAACCCTAATCCGCCTACAAAAAAAAACAATGAAGCCCCCTTTGAGCGTAACAACCATATTAATCATGTATGAATTGTGAGTTTTTAATAAGAAATACAAACCAATTCACCACTCCAATTTCAAACATGAATTCATTGTTAATGAATGACAAATCCCCAATGAAAAGAACAAGCAAAGACAGACCCGGAAGCAAAGAGACGCTCACACAAGACACGCGGGAGTTTGCGACTGGAAAAAACGCTTTATAAATAAAATGACATTCAATTTACTAAGTAAATTATTGTGTGAAGAAAAGCCAGAGATGAGTCGGCTCCTCCAAATCTGCTCGGTAGTTATCGACAGAAGACGGCTGTAATGGTCGCAGGGTCTCTTTGGCTGGACTTACAGCACTAGGGTTTCTGTCAGATCTTTCCCACCTGAAACATTCTGTGCGTCTGCGGTGGTGTTTCACACTGGAGAGGAAGTGGAGTGGCCCATTAACGCAGCGGTGCGGCTGGTCTTTGTTTCTGTTTGAGTCAGACCTCCGCCTACATCAAACGAAAGGAGTTTAAGGACGAGGGAGACGACGGAGAGTCAAGAGAGGATCGCAAAAGCCTCTTTTCTTTGAATCAAATGCAATATTCATTAATTTTTTCTTCACCCTCCATTCACCAGCCACTTTCTGACTTCAAAAGCCATCGCCAATTCTTCATTCAGTTATCAGCTGTTGTTTCATTTCACCACCAAGCAGGAAAATAATTCATTTTATTAGATTCGTAATTAGCGCAGCCATTTTCTGTCTGTTGGGCGTTTCATCCCTTTGACTACAGTCACTTCCTGTGTTGTGTTTGTAGAGTCAGCGATCACACATGATTTTAAGTAATTTCTTCATCAAACTCTCAAATTACATTGAGAGCTTGGCCTTTTTGCTCAGCTCTTTCTTCACCATGACAAACTAGTATGTTGACCACAATACTGCTGTCGATGCACCGATCCGTCGGTCAGTCGCATGTTCCAAGAGCCCAAGATACTTGTACTCCTCCACTTGAGACAGGGTCTTGGACAGGTTGAGGACCAAGGCCTCAGACTTTGAGGTGCTGATTTTCATCCCAGCCATAACGCATTCAGCTGAAAACCGTCCCAGTTCTGCTGTAGGTCCTGGTCTGATGACGACAGCAGACAGCCAACCACCCAATTAGGATTAGGTGGGGATGATGGTGTCAAATGCAGCAGTGGGTGGAGGAGTGCGAGTATGCCATTGGTGACTTTTAGTAGGGCTGTTTGGTGTTCTGAAGAAGGTCAGAGGTCATCAAGGAGTTTATGGGCAAGGTTGTCGGTTTCTTGAGTGTAGGAGTGATCAAAGCAGTCTTGAGTTGAGGTGGTGTGTGACCTGAGGTGAGGAACAAGTGATGGCGGGTGAAATGGAGCATGGCTGCAAAAGCCATGTGGGCATAGCGTCCAGATTCCAAGATGAAGATTTTGAGCTGGATATGAGTTTTGTCATTCCAGTTTACTTGGAAACGTGGAGGAGGATAATTTGGATGGTTTGATCAGGATTAACAGGGACGACAGGGGGATATGCTGTAGGGCCATGGTCCCCAACCCCCGGTCAGAGGAATTGGTACCGGCCTTTCCATACTTGGAAACAAACCAAGTATGGAATTAGATTCATACCAAAAATATCAAACTTAAAGAAATGTATTGAAAAACAAAACCGAACAGAATTCGGTTCAATATTATTTTCGTTTGCAATCTTCACATTTTCGTTTTGACCAGTAAAGGCTGCATTTTAACTCTAAGTCTGAAGCGTCTCATTTCCAGTTGCGCTTGCGCGTCACCCAAAGTTCCCGTGCACGCGCTCTCAGGCAGCGACCATGCAGGCACACACATAACACACACCATTGTAGTAATAGCAAAACTTGCTGTTATATCCGCATCAATATGCTTCATAACTTTTAAATCGGATTCCAAGAATAACACACAAGTCTGTTTCATCTCACTCGTACTTTTTACTGACTTCTTCGGCAACAGTACATCAGCAATGACACACCGCGAGCATCGCCCTCTACAGGTAAAAACAAGTTTAATTTCAATACCTTACACTTGGCGTGTCGTCTGTCAGTCAAACCTATGAAGAATCTTGTTATATTAACTTTTAAGTGCAATGAAATCTGACGTTTTGACTGTTAATAATATTTTCTCTAAATGTAAAGCTCAATAAAACATGTTTTAGCGGTCACTTTATCTAAATTAGGTATTTGATATTTAATAGCATACTTATAGATATAGTAGAAATGCTTTATTATGAATCAGTAAAAGAGTGAAGAGGCTCAGCGCATTATACATTGAATTTGTGCGCCACAATAACAGAATTAGGAGCGCAATGAAACACGTGCTGGCAACGCAGTCAGAGTTGCTTCTGTATTTGAGAACAAAAATGTTTTTTGTTTTTTGTTTTTAAGATGTAGAAATGTTTTTGTTCAAAGTATAAATGAGGATATATAATCAAGTCTAATTTTAAAAAGGTGTCTGACATTTTAAAACAAAAAGCAAATATTGTTTTTTTTTTTTAATATCAAGAAACCTCTTTCAAACCATCTTTTGGTATAATTTTATTTTGATTGCATGTTTAAGTACAAATAAACACTATAATACGTTAAAAGTCATATAATAAATACTAAAATCTGACATCAACAAAAAAATCTGACACCTCCCCTCGGGCGACGGTCAAATTACGTTGACCGGTCCTCCAACAAAAAGGTTGGGGACCACTGCTGTAGGGAATGTAAATATAATGAACCGGACCATTGACAAGTAACAGCCTTGTCGGTGTCCAACAAACCACATTTAAAAAATGCTTTTCAAATTATGCATTGAAAACAGGCTTGAAAACTCAATGTCATTACAAACCTAATGCGTACCATCCTCTGCCCGTCTGATGGGCGGAGCAGGTCATCAAACTATTATTTTCAGCTGTCTTACTACAGTATATCCTCAGTTGAGGTGAGCGGCTCCACACCTTCACTGTAAACACAAACCGTTTCTCTTTCCCAAGACATACATATAAGATGTACATTGATAAATTTGAATAAAAAACAAAATATATGTTTTCCCAATTGGGTAAAATCTAAATATTTCAAGTTGAATTTTGTACTGTAGAAAGAAAATAATTTAAAATACAATATTTTTATTTCAACAATTTCAAATAATATATAAAATATGTTCATATTTTATGTTTAATGTGTAATTTCCTATATACGTTTCAAGAAAATTGAACAACAATAGCAAGAACAGAGCACTATTGGCATTTCTAATATTCTGATACAAAAACCCCTAAAAACACTAAATTACTGCATTATAGCATTATAGATCCGTCATTGGATATTAGATCAGTTACACATTGCAATATGTGTAAAGAACAGAATGAAGTGTGACTTCCTTTCTATTAATGATCTTATGCATACAATTAGTTTTAGTACTTTTATGAATGAGCTATGGTGAATGCTCGACTGTGTGGGCATCAACAGACATGTTGGAAGATTGCGTGACAATTTATTTTATTTTACATTTGATAAAATCCGTTCGCTTTGTACACTCCTCTTCTGGCAAATGTTGGAAATCCACGTCCTTTGAAATCTCCACCGAACCAGCAGCAGCACCATTGTGCTCGCAGCTATACTGGTGTTTCCTTGCTATCACAAGAAATGAGGATGAGGAGCATCAGCATCATCTAGATGCACACTGAACTAATGAACACTTTGTCTCACGTTTTTACACATTGAGCAAGTGTTCTAGATTACTCTTAGCTTTCACCTAATTGTTGTAGCTTCATAAGCAGATTAGCACATAATCTAGCGCACATGCGACTTGAGGAATTCACTCACCACCTGTTGCTAGAGCGTGCGAGAGTTTGAAGCGCGTGAGCTGCGTGTGACGACGGTTTATTACAAGCGCGGGCTGCGAGGAGATCAGAGACCATTTTGGTGATATCGGTCTGACAGATGGACAAGTAGCGCAATTACGTAGCTGCATGTCTGCTTTCTGTTTATCTGGTCTTGTTGCTAAGCGATGGCATCAGCCAATCCCTCTGTTTCTCAGTGTAATCCTGCCCCCTCACTCACACACACACATGCTTTCATCCCTGTAACAGTGTTAGTGTTGGGAACGGCGGCATGACTGCAGTGTTCTGGAGGATGTAGTTCATTCCTACTATTGCTCCCTGACACCCGCGACACTGACACACCATTAGCAGAGCAAAGACTGCTTGGGTTGTTGCTTTTTCTCTTGTTCTTTTGGCTTCCAGCCCTGAGGAAAGCGCTGGGGCAGCGACACCTCCTCTGAAGGATCTGCGTGAATGACACAACACAAAGGCGAGAAGACGGCGATCAGCATCCAAGAGCACATGGCCATTGATGTTTGTCCAGGTCCCATTCAGCCCATCAAGCAGATCTCTGACTATTTTCCCCGTTACCCTCGGGGTCTTTCCCCCACAGTGCCCCCCGCTCTCCAGGTCTGCTCCACCAGCCAGAAGTCTGGAGCTCTTCACGTAGAGCCCGCTCAAGATGAGGAGCACTTGGATCAAGCGTTTGGTGCCGCCGCACTGGTGACCAGCAGGAAAGAAGAAGATCCAGATGTGGAGGGCTATGATTCAGACGAGCCTAGTGAGTAACACTCCTTCTCCTTTCTCTTGACACTTTGCGACTGTTTTTTCTTTTGTAACAAACAAAAGTCTGGGCTCGGTCAGCCATTACAAAGCTTTCCTGCCATCAGAGCTAGACTTGTGAGCCGCTGGTTGCGTGCTGATAGATTGCGCTCGGGTGCCGTTAAGACGTCACTCAAGTCAGTTGTGTGATGGCCTTATTGAAGATGGAATGATCTACATATAAATCTGATCATCACCCTCCAACTGCCTCTTCATTTGAAAACCGGTTTTCAATCTCTGCGTCCTGACTAGATTATATTAAGTCGTGCGGTGGCATGCGAATGCTTCACCTTTTAGCCAGCGCCATCATGTGCGGGGTTAATCCACAATATGTGTGCAGGAGTTTGTGTGCGTGTGTGTGTGTGGAGCGAACGATGCAGACCTAATGCCGCACGACACAGCACAGCACACGCTAATCTGCTGGAGACAGATGTTACACACAGACCTCCTCTCTCTCTCTCTCTCTCTCTCTCTAATGTGTGTGTGACGATGGTTGATGAAAAAAGTTCTCGAGTCAGGCGAGTGGTCATTCAGGACAGTGTATTGACCCCAGACAGACACAACGACGTTATCACATACACACACACACACGTCAAACACTTCTAGATCAGGAGCCGTGGCCTGTGTGTGTCAGCATGGAGAGGGCGGTCTCTTTCTGAGGTAGCCCCGCCTACTAATACATCCTAAAACGCAACAGCCAATGGTGATTGGTTCTTTACATGTACTTCTAGTAAACATCTTTAACAGTTAAAACAGATTTATTGTCTTGTAACCAGTCACATAACCCCGCCACATACCGTATTCTTGTCATTATAGATTCATTCACTGACAACTTTTTGAACTTCTTACTAACAAAACATGAGTCCTGAGTTTGACACATTTCATTTCATGTGTGACACTACAGTTTTGCAAATCCTGCTAAAACAGTACAGTTTTGCCGTACTGTAATATAGAGTGCGACCGGTAGCGCAGAGGAAGAGCCAGAGTCTGGAGTGACGAAAACACCCATTTAATAACAGACCTGAAACGGAACTTACTGATACACTAGCCAAAGACTGAAAAGCATTAGTCAGGTGAAACCAATAGAACAATTGACCACAAACACGGAACTGGTGGAACACAGGTAATTTCTCAGTACGTGTTTGGTGTAATAATCATTAGAGTGCTGTGGTCAATTCACTCCCCAGTAGCAGCTGACCTCTGACCTTTCTCTAGCAGCCGCCGCACTTGACTTCTGATTGGCCCGGATTAGTATAATATGCGTTGGTGACAAGACACTCTCGGTGTGCGCCACATGTAGGCAACAGAATTTGTTTTTAGTCGATCCAGAATTACCGTTCATGTCATGTAATGACAATTTAATATAGTAATGGTCATTTCCTCACTGATATATTCATTAACAATGCATATACAGTGGTACCCCGACTTATGAATGTCCTAGATAACGTAAGAGCGTCGCCGCGAAAATGTCATCCCAAGTTCCAAAATATTTTCGCTATACGACAGGAGCGTGTCTTTCTCTTACCACCAGTGTGCAGGGAGACGAGAGTCCAGACGTGTGTAAAACAGTCGTTTAATCTTCATGCTTGGTCACCATTCTAGCAAGATTACGGTCATCTCAGGGATTTGCATGAGGTCAAGACTCCGGCTTTCCTGCTCCACGCCAAAACGCAAACAATTAGGTCAAACATTTGCATTAGTGCATTTACAAAACCAACACTTACAAAAAGAGATTTCATGCCTGTTGTTGGATTTAGCAATGTGGTGATAGATCGGTTATGTTTTTAGGATGGTAAAGTAACACATGTATGTCTTTAAAAGAATGGATTCTAACCTTAGATAAATTGTGTCAAAATTGATTTTAAAATACATTTTAAGTCTCGCAAATTAAAACAGTTTGTGTGAATTCTGTTGTGGATGTTGTAACTCCACCGTGTTGTGTGTGCAGAACGGCTCTGGGTCATGTGTTGTATAACACGGTTACTGGTTATCACTACTGAGACCAGGAGCAGCGTCTCTGCAGACGGCGACAGTCAGCGGGTGATTCTGTGATGCGGGGCTTGTGGGAGATCCAGTCTGTATGCGAGCAGAATTACGCTAGCATGGATTGAGACTAAATTCTAATGATGTTTTATGCCCTTTTGGATGCTAATTGATCCTGAAAACCTCAACACCTGCCGAGTGTTTTATATATATATATAAGGGCTGTCAAAATTAACGCGTTAACGCATGCCA
>SOMO01000217.1:92858-117161 GCA_028128575.1 Paedocypris carbunculus | reverse complement strand
GTTGCCATAGAGACACTAATACAACACAACATTACGCGTATGCACTATTCAGTAATCAATGGAAATAAACCTTATTAATCATCAAAACATGTCCTCTCAGTAATGATGGAAAATAAAGAACCGCGGTAAACACACAGAAAGTAACACTGTACTTACAAGAAACACACAATCTACTTTCTCACAACTATCGTTTTACAAACCTGCTGCAACAATAACGCTATAATAACATTAAAAACTAGGTTTGCATAATCAATAAATAACGATAGACAGCATTTTAAAACACGGCGAACACAGAGAAGATCAGCGACCTGGTTTCTCCTCGTGTTGATCGGTGACTCCAGACGCTTCATATTCTCCCTCGTCTTCTCTTTCCTCTTTAATAACGCGCATCTTCACTGTTTCACCAGATCTTCTTCACATTAACTTCTGTCACGGATCCACAAGCGCGTCTGTCTTAAAACATTCAATTCTCCCGGTCGCCACAGGGTTTAAATTACGTCACGGATGTGGGTGGGACAAATGCGACGGTACGTCGAGTGGTCCCGCCTTTCTCGGGCGCACTTACGCGCATGCGCTTCTTCAATGCTGAATGTAGAAACAAAATGCTTAAATGCAATTAAACGCAAGCAGAAACGCTTAAATGCTGCTTTACTGGATCTTAAATGGTTTGAAATGTATCATAAACTCAGTCTCGTTGCTGTTCTTCTGCATTTGAGCTGCTTGATCCGTCGACTTACAAAATGAAAAATAATGGAAGCAGTTATAAAGATTAACAGTGAATGCTTTAGATAAATATACAGACAGACAGACACTTCAAACCCCACCGGGTAAATTTACAGTATCCAGGAGCACACATGCGTTATTGAAAAAAGGTAAGGGAGAGGAATGTGTATTTGTGATCATATTATTTCTTTCCCGGTAATACGTACAAATAGCCAAAGGCGAAGCAAATTAGTGACTTTTGCACCAATCTTAGCANAGCAATCTCTAAGATTAAAAAATAATAAACTGTGCAAATCGTTCTTTTTTGTATTTATTTTTCTTTTTTACTCACTTTTTGTATTTTATCTTTACGTTATTTGATTGTATTTTATTTCATACCACATGGTGTGTAAATAATTACTATGAACATTGTGAATAATAAAGTTTGACCAAAGTGTCGTGCACGAGAAGTTCGGATCTTTAGAGTCCCGTTCAGCAAAAAAGACGAAGACGAACTGCGCATGCGCCCGACAGCGCCCTGGCCGGTGTTCTAAAACATGTCTTACATCGCCCTATGCGCATGCGCATTAAAAATACATTGTGCAATGATGGCAATTATTCTTTTATGCAATATTTTATACAAGTCCTATACAAACATGGTTTAAAATAAACAATCAAGATATAAACGCTAGGTTTCCTAACTTGACACTAAGCGAGCATGTGGAACTGCTTGTGTTCATCAGCTTTTAAACACGTGATTTTCTAGATAAAATTCCTGCATATGAAATAAATTTACTACAGACTATCAGACTAAAGTCACTGAGCAGGAAATATCTGTACTGCCATGCAAATTATGCGCTTTGTGAACACTTTATATTGTTTAAACTTCATTAAACATTCCTCTGAACTTGAACTTCTTTATAGTCTTCCTTTTATTTTAGTATGATTGTCTAATTCAATTAAAACTCTCTGATTGTCTAATTAAAACTCTTTGTCTTTGTCTTGTCATAACCGCAGCCACATAGCTAACACCAACAATCCAGACGATAAATTGAATAAAAAGCAACAATTCTCTTACATATTACACGTGCGCTTTGAGACAATTAAAACAGTGAAAAGCGCCCTACAAATACTCATTATTATTATTATTATTAATTAACACTGTTAAAATGTACACTTTAGGATAGATAACTATCCGTTTTTACTTCGTGATGTAACTGTAGAACGCGCATGCGCTGGCGTAGTCTCCAGTACATCTCCGGTGTACGAACATATTTTAGAACACCTGCTGTCCTGATTGAATTTGATTTGTTCAGATGAAAGAATGATCAACGACACTACACTATTGACAAGCGACTGAATCTGGTCATTTATTCGTGCAGACTAAGAAATGGAGGAACGTTATTGTGATGGTGTCATGTTTTCTGTCCGAGGTGACGAACAAACAAACAACGAATAACACCGCCATACGGGTCGTTTTTATTTCTACAGAAAACAAGGCGCCAGAAGGCCAGTGATGACACTACAAACACCGTCCCGATCCTCTCAGAACGTCCCTTGTTCCTCAGACGAGTGGAGCCCACCATGCCTCGCCGGACACCGCTCATGTACACGGAGATCTGCTGCTTCGTGCTTTGCCTCTGCGGATGGATCTTGGTGTGTTCCACCCTGCCGACAGAGTACTGGACTTACTCCGAGGTGGGAAGTTTGGTTCTCACCTCCTCACACTATTTCTCCAACCTCTGGAAAGACTGTCTGTCTGACTCCACTGGCGTGTCGGACTGTAAGGTCTTCCCGTCCCTGCTGGCGCTGCAGAGTAAGTAAAGTAAAGTAAAGTAAAGTGAGTGAGATTGTCAATATGGTCCTAGGTTTGTGTGTCATCAAGGGTCCCCATAAAGACCTTATGTGGACGTAATGGTTTGAAAATCTATATGTGATCTTTTTTTGACACATTTCATTTAAACAAAAGCAAATTTATGCTTTTGACGGTTAAAAAAACGTGAATAATATATGTGAATTTACTCTTGTTTTATATTTTTTATATGTAACTTATTATGAGGACCGGAAACAACAACGGCAATTTGAAAAGAGAACATGTACAGAGAACATCGCTAAACATATCAGTCCACTACTCTTGGATTTTTTACTCTTGGGTAAAAAATGTGTATTTTTTTTTTTTTAATAAACGTTCAATTATCCACCTTTTTCTGAACCACTTTTACATTTATGAGTCATTGGGATCGACATCCAATAACAGTAACTCTGGACTTGAAGGGGGCATACACAACATGGATTGATGGCCAACCAATCAGATCATGACACACACACACACACACACACACACACACATTCACACTCTCACTCACTCCTGATTACCAGAGAATGGCATATTCCAAATTTCCTGTATACTTACGTCTAGAAGAAGAAGAAGAAGAAGAAAACCATTATTTGTCCAAACAATGGGAAATTTACATTTAGCAGCAGCCACAATGGTAAACAATAAATAAAGATAAAGAATATGAGTGGAAAAAATGCACATTGTTGATATACGAATTAGAATACGAATTAAAATAATAATAAATAACAAAATGAACGTGAAAAAACTTTATGAATGTGAAAGAACGAAATGTTTGGCCAAATTACAGTTAACCACTATTTTCAAGACATTTTTGTTTGTAAAATATTGAACTTGTATTTGGTTATTGGCAAGTCCAAATCAAATGACTTGAACAGGCTTTACGCTGTGCTTTGGTGTTAAGAACAATTTAAGTCTTCATGGATCTCCTCAAATGATAATCAAAATGTTAGTACAAGGCCCCTCAGTACCAAATCAATATAGGCAGACGATATTTCCTTCTTCTTATTTATTAAAAAAAATTGTGTTGATCACCACCTGTTTACTAAGATGGTATTGTTTACGTCAATATTTTGAAGTGAAACCCAGTATAATTATGCTTGCACTTAAAATACGTATTCATATAGCAGCATAGAAAAAAAATATTCAAATAATTCAAGTTTGACCCTGTTACCCATAAAGCTACACAAATCTTGTTTTAAGACTCAGACGATGAGACAGTTTTTCTCTAAACACCTTCAAGACAGCATAAAAACACTGGCAACTGCACTGAATGTCACTTTTCTATAAGTGCATACACCACTGGCACCCACCACTTTACTCCTCCGTGCAATAAGCAACATTTGCTTCCTGTACTATTGTTTACACTTGCTGCTTCACATATTAATTGTAACATTTGGGGTACTTTTTTGCCCTCTTACTCCACTCCACTCCACTCCACTCCACTCCACTCCTAATGATTCTGGTCTCCGCCCTTCAGCCTACATCCACCTGTGCCGCTCCCTCATCATCATCTCCATCGTCCTCGGCTTCTCCGGATCCGTTCTGGCTCTGGTGGGAATGAAGTGCACGAAGTTCGGCGGCTCGGAGGCTCTGAACGCCAAACTGATGGTAGCTGCGGGGATCCAGTTCTTCGTCTCGGGTCAGCACTGCCGCGGGTGGTTATGGCTGCCACGCCCGCTGAACCCGTCCTGTGTGTGTTCCAGGTCTGTGCGGGATGTTCGCCTACAGTTGGTACGGCCACAAGGTGGTTTCCGAGTTCATGAATCCGAACTACAAAGGAAAAAAGTGAATAGCACAGCGTGCGGGTGCGGAGGCGAGAGAGTGACCCACACATGTGCTGCAGGTTCGAGTTGGGCGCCGCCCTGTTTGTGGGTTGGGGCGGATCGGCGCTGCTCGTCATCGGGGGACTNGTGTGTGTGTGTGTGTGTTCTTCCGAACATTGGTCTGTTCGGCCGAGTGTCCACACAAAACATCTGCAGAAGTGCATATCTGCAAAGACCCACCTGATGATTCACCATTGGCTGTCTTTAGGGTCGTCTCGGCCAGTTTCCATAGAAACCAAAAGTCTCCTCCATAGGCTTGTTTTTCAGGTTCTCTTGTCCTTCACATAAATAAACTCTGAGCACTGACATGTTCACCAGATTGCTCTAATTTATAAAAACAAAATGTATATTCATTACCTCCTAATACAGTGTCTGTCGCAGTGTTTTCAGCCTTAAATGTCGTCGGTAAAGGCTAAACGTTGAAGTGTAAATATTTTTTACACGGCACACCAATAAAGGCACTGCTATAAATGTCAAATCCATACAAGACCAGGAAACCTGAAGGATTAACTGAGGAGAACATTAATTAAAGAGGTGGAAGTGTGCGGCCACTGAAGCATTCAAAGATAATTTAGGTAATAAGAGGTAAAGAAGAGTTTAGTAAAGTGAGTGAGTGCCAATATGGCGTCACATCGAAATTGTGCTCTGCATTTAACCCATCCAGTGAAGTGAACACATACAAACCCAGAGCAGTGGGCAGCCTAAGCCGTGGCTTATGGGGTTCAGTGTCTTGCTCAAGGACACTTAGTTACAGAACCAGCCATAGGGGGATTCCAACCTCCCGTACACGAGTACAAGTCCCCGACCACTGGACCATAACTGCCCTTCAAGAAAAAGAGACTGTAATACTGACGAGAAGGAAACAAGAAGGGTCATGTGAGGAGTGTGTCCCCTGCAATGACCCCTGCCTCCCTGACCCACAAAATAAAGGCATTTCTCACAAAAGCACCAGGTGGATTCAAAGAGCTAGTTAAAAGTACCATCTGAGTTGTTTCAGTTTCATTAATAAAGCATCTTTCCCAGTTCCAGTCCATCTCAAAGCTGCTGTGTATATTGCAAAAGCAGAAGATTGTTGCATTATGTCCATTGTTAGTCAGTATTATGACTCTGGCTGTGGCCAGTGAACAAGCAAACGATGCATTGGAAAAAATTGTAAGTCGTTTTAGATAAAAGCGTCTTCAAAATGACTGTAAATTGAAAGTGCAACTGTGGCTAGGAATACAAAGATAACATCTCTTCAGTTTGCGTTCAAATGGTTAGCGTGCCAATACAAGGTCATCCACTAAGGTCTGTCTTTCTGCCTCTTCACACAGGTCTCTTTTCTCTGTCTGTAAATGGACTCGGTCAGCACGCTAGCCAAGCTCTCACTCAGACAGGCCACATTTCTTTGAAACAGCTCTGGGCCAACATGTAAACTTGCATTGTTGGCACTAACATTGCAAGCAGTTCCAGAGAATTCTAGGTCATATGAACTCAACAGTGAAGTGCCACTTGAGGAGCTCCACATGAGACATGTACAACAGTGGGTTCTGGCCCCAGATGTCTCCAGTTACTTTGCCCTTGTTCCATTACCTCTGGGCAGAGATGTTCCAGGTCAAGTTTCATGTGTTGTGATCTCTACAGATGCATCCAACATAGGCAGGGCATCACGGTGCTCCAGCCATGTACTGGTAGTACCATCGTCTCAAGTGGCACATCAATCCTCTGGTAAACACATCATGTCAGGTCAGACAACAAAGATCAAAATGATTGAATTAAAAATTTTTGCTGATGTTGAGCGAGAGGTGATTTTCCTGACACCAGTGTGTCGTCTCTGTAGGCCGTGGTGTCATCCGCGAATTTAACGATGACGCTGGAGCTGTGTTTGGCTGTACAGTCGTGCGTGTCCTGGGAATACAGGAAGTACAGGAGAGGGCTGAGAACACACTCCTGGGGAGCACTGGTTTTGAGGGTCAGTGAGTCATGCTGTGAGGTGACAGCGCTACAGACTGCTCCACCGCGCTGCCAACGGTTAGTCCTTGGTTAGCCCCCAGTTAGCCCAGTTAGAGTTAATGTTAGTTAATGAGTTGTGGCCCTAAAAACATAGGTAAAGGTATAGTGGATTTGCACACTGGTCACCTGTTGCACACTGGTCAGAGCCAGACTCGTAGTAAAGACAAACAATGGACATATTTGCAACTGTCTTCTTTTTGATTGTGCACATCCGCTTCGAGCTGGTCTGAGACTGGGAATAAACTGAAATTGAAGTTGTTCACAGCTCGTTCCACAGAATGAAATTGAAGAAAGACACGAGGAAACTATTGGGAGAGGAGTTGTAGTCTCGCAGACACTGAACCCTAGTTTCACTCTGTCCAGACTCCTGACCGGACGAGGAGAGAGAGAGAGAACCATCCTAATGCCGATCTGACACTGGCTGACTTGCACGTGAATCTCGCTGTTTTCCAGGATTTCGGTGTGTGATGAGGATAAATTCCGCCATAACGAATTCATTGGTGAAACGCGAATCCCACTGAAGAAACTTAAACCCAACCAGACCAAGATCTTCAGCAACTGCTTGGAGAAGCAACTTCCTGTAAGTTGTGGAGAGATCCATCCTAATCATTATTGTGACTGTCTGTAAGAGAAGGTTTGAAGCGGCTGTAGGGAATCAAATCGATTAGGGCTTCTGAAGTCAAGGTAAATGTCTCTCAGCAGAATAACCGTCCTCTGAATTGTCAGTGGTTAAGAAAAAATAACGAGAAAAAACGACAAGGTCGCTCACTCGCTTTCAAAATAGCTCTTTAGAGCTGCTGCGACAGTTTGTCATTGTTTCGACATGAGTCCCTGATGTGTAGCGACGAGTGGTCCGGGATCTGTGATTCCTACTGTTTTATTATCTTTTTTTTTTTCATTTATATATATACACCATATATCTTCTATTAGTGTCTCAAAAAAGCAGACATTGAGAAAACAGCATTAAAGGATCACCAAAAATTAGCAGAACTGATGTGGATTACTTGGAACACTAAAAGGTGTGTGTGTCTCTAGGAAAATGATCCACACGAAAGCAAAGATCTACTTTGCAGAAAATACAAATATACGTATACCGTATTTTTCGCCGTATAAGTGTCATGAATTCCACCATTCATGCGCTTAAGTTTGAACACGTTTTATTTTACATTGAACACACGAGCAGCTGCGTTTAGCAAGTTCTGGAACAACTCTCTTACGTACGTCGTATTACAGACATTCATCAAACAATAGCGACCTCTAATGGCCGGCGAACAACTGCAGGCATAGAACATCATCACAATAAGACGCACTTTTTCTCCCCAAAACTGAGGGTGAAAAGTTGGTGCGTCTTATACGGCGAATGCAGAAATCCGTATGCAATACCGCGGTATTACATACGTTGTCTCGCTTTCTCGCGCAGAATCGTGTGAAACAATGAAACCATGATTTTCAAACGAAAACAGACTTTGATCAAAATAAAACAAGCAGATTTTCTCGCGCGCGTCTTTAAAACTAAAACAGCCGCTCTTCTCTTAAAGGCACAGCGCAGACAACGAAGCGTCACGCTTATGCGCGTCGCGTGTGTGATCTATTATTACAGTCTGTTACACTGCTTTCTGTGTTCGATTAGCAATGTCCGCGCCGTCATCTCACTTGTCATTGTACAAGTTACAGCTTGTAACGAAACTAATGTGTAATACTTTATTAAGGTGTTTATATACTTATAAAAATCTAATTCATGAATTATCACGGTATCCATGGTATTGCAAAATCCATATCGTGGCACATCTCAATACCGGTATTCACATTAATACAGGTATACCGCCCACCCCTACTTTCACTGTTTACTGACTTTACTGACTGTTCATGTTACATGTTTGGCATACAATTGTTCTTAAACTGCTGTTAACTTTTATACAGTTGATATAAAACATTTTACTACAGTATTTGGTTCAGAATCTTTTTTTTCTAGATTTTCCTCCTTTAAAATTGGGTGCGTCTTATATGGCGGTGCGTCTTATATGGCATAATATATGATATTTATATCAAGGAAAACAAGGATTTTTAAGACGCGTGATTGAACAAAGCGAGACGGGATCTGCTCTCTTGCCCTGGCCAATGAAGGGGGCTAATGCTACACTAATGAGCTTCCCGCATCCCTGCTCAACACGTCTCAGGAAGATGTTCCACCAGAATTGAGAGATAATAGCTCAACACAAAACATGCTGCGCTTTCCCAAGACGAGTAATACTTGTGTGTTCTTTGCAATAGTACATATTGTTGCTTATAAAGCAGCTTGATTTCCTTCAGATGCAAAGCTTAATTGTTTCTGTCTGATCGCAGATTGACAAGGCGGATGACAAGTCACTGGAGGAGAGAGGCCGAATCATGATTTCCCTTAAATACAGCTCTCAGAAGTCCGGATTAGTGGTGGGCATTGTCCGTTGTGCCCATCTTGCTGCCATGGACGCCAACGGATTCTCGGATCCCTATGTTAAAACGTAAATGTTTAGTTAAACCTCAACAATATTCCTCAAGAAAAAGATGGAAATGGAGAAAACAAGCTTTTAAGTACTTGTCTATTACCAGTGAAATGATTTTGTTGTGGGTTTTAGAGGTGCACAGTATGACCAATACATATTTTTGACAATGGATTAAGCGCGTGGGCATCTACAGTATGTACAAGAAAACTCAACAATAGATGTATTACAGAGGAAAGATTTAAATGTATGTTCAGCAATGTTCTGCAAGTGGCTGCAATGGTTTCACTGGAAGGATAAAATCCCTGTAATAGCGTTTAGCCTTCAGTGTGCCGGTAGTGTCGCGCTCTAACCTAAAAACTGCTACTTTTTGAATTATTAATGCAAAATGTTCTCCATTTCTTACTCTTGAGTGCAGCTATCTCAAGCCAGACGAGAACAAGAAATCAAAGCACAAGACTGCGGTCAAGAAAAAGACCCTCAACCCAGAATTTAACGAAGTACGTTGTTGCCTCACAGTCGTGCTGTTGTTGAGTTGGTCTGCGCTGAAAGTCGAGTGCTCACTTGGATTGTTCCACTGATCCAGGAGTTTTTTTACGACATCAAGTACGCTGACCTCAGCAAGAAGACCCTGGAGGTGACGGTGTGGGACTACGACATCGGCAAATCCAACGACTTCATTGGTATGAGCAAGGTTGATTATGACTGTTTCACGTTAACCCTACAGATGCCGTCCATATTGAATGGTGCATTTTATTGAGCTGGCATTTTGAAATATTTAGGGGATCTGCTTAACTAGCTGCCTTAACTAACATGAGGTGACTTTCTTCAGGTGGCGTCTCTTTAGGTATAAACGCCAACGGTGAGAGGCTGAAACACTGGTTTGATTGTCTGAAGAACAAGGACAAGAAAATCGAGCGTTGGCACACGTTAACCAACGAACTCCCTGCCTGTAATAACGACTGAATGGTGTTCACAGCTTCCTGTTCTCAAGATGTCTGTGTGAGTCTAACCTGTGATTGGCTGATCAGGCCCTCAGTTATTGGTTTACAGATGAATGTCAGTGTCTGATCACAGCTAACACCCAACCCCCTCTCTCTGTCTGTCTGTCTCTCTCTCTGTATCTTCCCCTCTCTCTGTGTGTGTGAGTGTGTGTGTCTCTCTCTTTGTCTCTCTCTCTCTGTCTCTCTCCCTCTCTCTGTCTCTCTGTTTTCCTCTCTCTCTTTCTTCTCTCTTTGTCTTCTTCTGTCTATATTTCTCTCTACTTCTTTTTCACTTTCCCGTTCATCCTCCAGCACCTCTGTGGTGCTTTATTAAGGATTATTAGGAGACTGATTTTATATCCCTGACAAATAAGTTTTTTGTAATTGCTTCGCATTTGACAGATTTTTGCCGTTACATTTTCTTTTTGAAAGCAAAAAGTAGATTTGATAGCCATTTATCCTGAGATAAAAACCCTGTTTACAGATTTTGGACAAATGTGGACAACCAACTGTTCACTGTTCCTGAGGAACGTTTAATTCCCAAGCAAACACATCGTCTTAAACCTTTACTAATGTTCTCGTAGTTAACACGGTGGCTGCTTTATCAGCGTACGGTTACTGATCTGATACAACTGTTTCTTTCCGTCTTTTACTTTTGTTGTACTATTTGCAGTGTATTATTTAAACATCTGTCCTATTAAAGTTTATCAAATGCATATTTAGCATGTCATTACTAGGTGCTGTGGGTGTAACTCTGTTTAGACTACATAGAGAATGCAACTGTTACTTAAGATGTGTGAAGTGTAACTGAAACTGAGCGTCAGACAACAATCATGTTAAAGGCACTGTGACATTTAATAATTCTTTAGCCTTTCTACATCTGTTTTTTATCTATTACATCCTGATTTCCTGCTGCAATGTTCTTGGGCTTATTAAAATATCTTTGTTTTGATTTTTTAAACAGAGACGGTCAAGATTCTTTTCCATCTGATCACAGGGGCGGTGAATAAGTTCAAGTTCATGTTTATTAATATATTCATATATAATAAACATAGTTTGTTTTTTCTTTTATCTCTCAGGTAATGGTTTCTATAGTAAAGTCTGTATACTGATCATCCTGTTTTTTATCTGAATCTTGCTTCAGTCGGATGCGTCATTGTGCCTTTGGTAACACTGTGTTTCGCACCACTCACTTTACTACTCTACCAAACACTAATTGTTCAGTTGATGTTTGCATGTGTGATGTGTGATGGCCGAGGAAGCTTGTTCTACTTTAGGTTGTGAAATCAGGTACTCTTCAATATAAAACTCAACAAGCCGCCTCTGTTTGTTGTCTTCCTCATTGCAAATCCTTTCAGCAGCCTGTTCTCATACTTCTTGTATGTTCATGAATGAAAGTTTCAGGACCGTGAAAAAAACAATACGTGTACATTTTATTAGCATAAAAAGTTTATACTGCTACTGGTTCAGCTACAGTGGGCAGTATGTGGGGGTTCATGTTTCATGTTCTTCTACATTTGCTACTTCACAGGCATAACACAGTAACAGTTAAAATAAAAATAACAAGAAACCAAACAGCCCAGGGGCCAAATGTGGCCTGTTAGAGCCGTTAGAACTTGTAAAAATGAAAGGTTGAAAAAATGAAAGGTTAGGACAATTCTAACTCGACTAAAGGGCGAGTAAAACTCGACTTTAATCATGCAGTAAAATATTACTATAAAGTTATAATATAACTTTAACGTAACTTATAATATTATAAAGTACACACAATGTATTGCTTACATGAAAAGTGTTCTTTCAGATGTCTGATGAATACATATCATTGCAGGTTTTGAGATTTTAGGAAATTATACACGTACAACATGCAATGAAATGTATTTTTAAAATCGTCCAGTAACTAAACATGGAGGGTGGGGGGTCCATGCGAGAAAGAGATACAATAAAATACCAAATAAATAGATAAAGATAAAATATGAATTAAAACAAGGAAATGAAGATGAAACAAACAAGAAAAAAATACAATAAAATGAGCAAAATACAAAAAAGAGACTCAAATGATCCATATAAAGTAAGGATGTTTAAAGTGTCCAATAACCAGCTAAACTAGTGACCCAGTGTGTACAGTACAATGACTAAAGGGCAAGTCNTATGTTAAACCAGGCTTCTTCTGAAATCCTGGATTTCTTTATTTTGTGCAACAGCCCTCAGGAGGAGAGTGCTGATGATTTCTTAAAGGACAACAGAACTTTCAGTGCTTTGCTATAGAAATGGTTAATCATTAAAAACAACACGATTTATTGATTTGATTTTCAGTAGCAATGTGAACAAAAATATGAATATGAAAAATGAAAATCTACACATCAGGTAATGATAAAACTTCGCATGCGGGAAAAACGAGACTGTGTTTCGTTTGTTTTTAAAGCTGTTTTAATATTCCGTGGTCACTGGAAATGAGAGTAAAACATCGTGTAAAAACACCCAGTTAAAAAAAGGCAGAGGATGGGGAAGCTCACAGATATCTTTAATAGACAGTGTTGGTTCCCGTCCGTGCAACCCGTCAGAGAGCGTTACAAAATATTAAAATAAAGTAAAAGTAAAACAAAGACGGGACCAAACGGCGTCAGAGCTACATGCTCGTCTCCTCCTCTCGTTCATGGTCCTGACGTCACCCGTCAACGTCATCACGCCACTGCGGCCACGATGTCTAAAAAGGCACATGGTACAGTACAGGTTCCGAACGTTACACCGCGCGCACTAACGAGCGTAGTAAAGCGACCCACACAAACACAGATCATAGAACGACTTTATGTTCTGTATTTCAGCACCAACAGAAAACAGTACAGCAAAATCAGTGATGCCAGAGTAAATAGTAAAACATGTTCCAAAGAAATTAAAGAAGCTTTTCAACAAACGCTTATCAACTCTTGACGAGTTCACACAAAGTCTAGAATATCCACACACTGTTATAAAACACGTTTCGAATGAAACGTGAAAGACACATTTTTTTTTGATGAAAGACACATTTGTAGTAGTTTAACAGGCACTGATGACGAACAAAACCATCGTCGTAAAACTGTCGTAAACTTTGAGCGCGCGGGGTATAAAGGCGCACGCGCCTCTTCCGCTCGCTCTGTTCCGGCGGGTACTCTGGGTGTCGCTAGGCTGGTGAGTTTGGTTGTTTTTCAGCTTGTTAGCGGCCGATTACTGCGTCATTTGTAGCTTGTCTGGTTAGTCGAAGTTTCAGCTTTGTTTTGTTGTAAAATGAGAAGTAAACCACATCTTGATGAGCGACCGTGTCTCTGTGGCGGGACACACGTGTCTCACGCGGCCGCTCCAGTATCGCGGCGCCATGTCGGGAAACAGTGACTGAATGAATCTGCCCGTGAATTCGTTCTCGCTCCCGCGTGGCCACAGAAACGCCGGGTTTGCTTTCGCTGCCGTGTTTCCCACCGCGGCCGCGACAATGAGGCCCGCGACACTGACCACACGCGCGCCCGCCTGACTAACTCTCTGTTCTCGCCACAGACTTGCGCCCGCCGCTCGTGGAGTCTCGGAGGACATACACGTCGACTCGAAGCGGGTAAGGCGGCAGGTTTTTTTCTGCAAGGGTTGATGGAACTGATGTGTTAAAGGCACGGCGCTCGTCACGGTTCTGTCCCGGTGGACTTAGGAACGAGCGCAGTGCGGAAACTACAATTCTTCTCTTGCAACTCACCGGTGTGTGAACATCATCGGTGCTACTTACGAGAAGAGACACGCGCCGCTTGTGTTACCGTGGAGCTTGACGTGTGTGTTGTTGCAGGTCCTGGGCGCGGTGAGGAGCGGCTGAGGTAAGAAACGAGCGCGGCGGCGTGTCCCTTGTCCTGTCGTTGTGATGATCGTAACTGTTCAACTGCTCTTATGACCATGAAAGAGAACGTTGCTGTCTGAACCGTCTGTCTGATGCCGTGGCGCAGCCCGCTGTGTCCCGCTGGTGCTGATGAGCTTCTCTCTCTGTAGAATGTTCCAGGCTGGTGCTGCCGGGCGTAAGCTGGATCTGCAGGTACGTTGGCTCGTCTGGTTGGTGCGCTGGCGTCATGAGGTCTATCTCGACTGACCCCCCTCGGTTGGACTCAGTTGCTGGAAACGCCTCAAAGAACAATCTGTAAGGACGCTCTGTCCATCTCGCTGACCAGTTCACGTGATGGCGAGTTCTGCAGGACATTGGCTTGTGTCCGTCACTGTGAGGCTGAACTGACCGGTGCCCGTCGTGACCCATTCTGTTCTGTTTGTTTCAGCGGTGTCGGCAGGGGAGATCAGAGGGTGAGTGTCCATCCTTCTGTGTGCACTGCGGTATCTGCGTTCAGTCTACGTCTGATTGGACTGTTCATATGTCAGTGCTAGAGGAAGTCAACGCCTGCCCCTGTGACTCCAGATGTTTTGGAGTCCCTGCAGATGTTGAGACATCTACTCCAGTAGTTCCTCGTAATGTCCTCCTTTGATCATTGTTCTCTTTCATAGGTGTTGCTGGACTGTTTCACAGGTGATTAAGCTGTGTGTCTTGTGACGTTCTTCAGCTCTGGTGTGTAAATAAAGTGGTTTGAAGCAGACGTGTGTGTGACTACTTTTAGCTGGATCACTTTCAAAGGGGGTGGCCACTGCCATTCGCAGGCTGCCCTTAACGCCGTGGTCCGACAGTAAAGCCCAACAGGCGCTCTGGCGTGCCTTCTGCTGTAAGGAACGTTGGCGTCTGGGGCGACATGTGTGCTGCTGATCACAGGATGTTTAATAAAATGTGTTAAAACGTATCAGTAGTGGTTCTGTCTGCTCGAGTCAGTGCTCAAGATTTAGCATTTTGTCTTTTAGCACCTAAAATAGTCTTTACAGACAAAATGTTCAGGTTAAATACAACTAATACAGTTATGCAAATTGAGAAGCGATTTGGAAACTGGGTGTGGTGCAAGAACTACCTTGAACATTATCAGTTGACTACACTGAACTGGTTCCACACTGGTGGAGCTGATGTGCTCAAGTTGATGATGGACGTTGATCATAATCTCACTAATCCTCTCAACAACTCAAAGACAGGACAAGGTCTAAATTGGTTCAGTCTATCATGTAGTGTTGGACTGCGCCATTGCCCCATGTTAACGTTAAGATTTGCACTAAAAGTTGTGGTCCAGTGGTATGGGACTTAAACTTGTATCTGAGCAGATGCTGGTTCTGAGTGTCCTTGGGCAAGACACTGACCACTATATTCACTTAGACTGCTCCGGGTTTGTGTGTGTTCACTTCACTTGGATGCGTTAAATGCAGAGCACCGTATTAGCCATGATTGTTTGTAAACCATGAGAAGGGCATCGGATGTTCAAAACGTGTTTCAGTTGCGTTGATTGATTCACACACGGGTTGTGATGATTGCAGTCACGTGGTCACATCTCGAACCACTTGTCCGTAGTCAGTACTTTCACCTCTTTGTTCAAACGAACACACACACTTCTGTTTGGGGTGTGATCAGAACAATCCTGGTTTAGGTTTCTCCAGCCTTCTCTAATATTTGATTTAATATCAAACTGAACATCAGAGTGGTTCCAATCATCGTTCAGGCAGCATGCAATAACGACGGAAAGCAGTCATTTCCCAACTGCATCTCCCAGAATGCATTAGGCGGCGCTTTGTCCCGCCCCCCGCTTGAGTGACAGGTTGTTTGTTTCGCCGTTAACAGCTGCTGGCCGTTCCGATCGAGTCGGAGTGGAACCCGGGGCCGCCGCCGCCGCCGCTCCTCTGCTCCTGCCCGGTCACCTCCGCCCCGCCGCCCCTCTTCTTCTCTTCTCTTCTTCTCCCGGCAGACAACTTTTACTCCTCTCTGCTTTGTTTTCCGGTCCGATAGTAGGTTTTAAAGCCCCGTCCTTAGGATCCGGCGACTCCGTTTATTTATTTATTTATTGTTTCTTTCCGTCTTTATCCGCGCAGCCTAAACCGTAGTGTTAGTTGTAGATGCGCGGCACGTGACGCTCGTGAAGGATGGAGCTGCACATTTTAGAGCACAGTTTAAAAGTAGCTAGCATCGCGAAAGACGGCATCCAGGTCTGCACACACGGGCTCATCAAACTCGCCTTTCTGCCCGCGAAAACCAAGTGAGTTTGCCCGATCTGTTTGTGCACGTCTAGGAGTCTTGTTTGTATGGCGCTGAGGAGCTGTGACGTCATCGTCATGTACGTGAAGATCGCGGGGTTTGTGTTTAGCGCTCCTTTTGACTTGTTGTTGTGGCGTGTGTGTGCGCGCGCTTTAAATCTTCTAGTCACAGGCATGACCCGAACGGAAGGATTGTATGATAATATATAGACGGTTTTGTTGTTATTGTTGTTGATGATAATAACATCATTTTTACCGACATGTACAGCCGAGCTGTCTGACGGTGCTGAGCTAAAGTTGTGGATCTGTTCATAAGAGCCTCATCCAGCTTCTCTAAGCTCACACTGTTCTTCTGCTGGGAACCTTTACGTGTGTGTGTGTGTGTGTGTGTGTGTACAGGCTGAGATCACTTGAAGTCGTTCCAATTTGTACCAGTGTCCTCGACTTTCGTCTGTGAACGTTGCGGTCGTGTTGTGTGTTCAGTCTTCACGTGTGTGTGTGTAAACGTCTGTGCAGAGAAGATGGTGTGAAGGTTGATGGTAACTTCTGGTTCTTTGCAGATGCAAGTTCTTCAGTTTGACCGAAACTCCAGAGGACTACACCATCATCGTGGATGAAGACGGCTTTAAAGGTGCGCTGCAGTTCCCCCGGTGAAACCCGTGTCGTCACGGAGACAGAGGAGTGTTTGCGCCGGAGATGAGCCGTGTGCCGTGTGTTTCAGAGCTCCCGCAGTCCGAGTTCCTCTGTGTGGCCGAAGCGACGTGGTTGGCTCTGAACGTGGTGTCCGGTGCTGGCAGCGCCAGCAGCTCGCAGCCCATCGGCGTCACCAAGATTGCCAAGTCGGTCATCGCACCGCTGGCTGACCACAACATCTCCGTGTTCATGCTGTCCACCTACCAGACGGACTTCATCCTGGTGAGTCACTCTGCTCTTCGGCCAGTGTTTGCTCTTGTGTCGCCGCGTGTCAGTGTCCAGCGGGGGGACGTTGTATGTGCTGGTCGAGAGTCTCCCTGTGGCCGAAAGCTCTGTCAGGTGGTCATGTGACTGGGCGGCTCGGCCGTTTGTCAGATTCCACAGCTCCGCCTGAAGAATCCGAGCGTCTGTGTGCAGGTCCGCGAGAAGGATCTGCCCCTGGTGACGCACACGCTGTCAGCCGAGTTTACGCTCCTCAGGGTCGTCAACGGAGAAACCGTGGCTGCCAACACGTCCGGCGCCGCAAACGGCTTCGTCAAGCCCAAACTGGGTAAGACTGTCAGCGCGGCCTGGGGTCCAGAAGGGTCAGAATCTCTGTGGTTCTGTTTGTCCTGGACGCAATTATCCCTCCTATTATGTTCGAGTCAAATTGACCTGTTTTTTAATGCTTAAAAAAATATTTAAAAGTTTTCTTTCACTTTGAAACTTCACCTACATGTCTTATTTGTTGTAATCGTCATATAAAAATATAATGATTCAGATTCTCATAAATGTAACACCACGCTACGTGTTTGTATTACAAAGATACAATGTACGTGCGTGAGAGAGAGAGAGTGTGAGTGTAAGATGGGGTGTATTATAGCTCATTGTTGCAAAGAAACACTTGATCTTTCGGACTCACTTTATTTTTTAGCTTTTTGCAACTAGCATTTTGTCTGAAGGGTCAAATTGATCCGAACATTTTCTTTGTAACAAAAACATGTAGCAGGTGTTACAAATGTGAACTGAACAATTTTTTTGTTTATATGTAGATTACAAGACAAGCAGGAGCAGTTTCAAAGTGAAAGAATACTTGAAAGTATTTTTTTCTAATTTAACGTTTAACACGGGTCAGTTTGACCCGAACATATATGGGATGGTTAATAAATAAATGAGAACAGCAGCAGCACTTCCCTTCAATCGCCCTCTAATAAAGTATTTCACGGAGGCTAAAGACGAACAAATGCTCCAATTTCTAGAATTGCCGTTTGTTCCACAGCTGTACCAGGTGAAACGAGGAGTTTCGTCAGCGAAATTGTGCTCTAAACATTTAAAGGGCCAGTGACGGTCCGTGTGTGTGTGCGTGTGCGCGCTACAGATTCTGACCCCTCAGACTGCTAATAACCTGATTGATTTCCTCTGATCCGCCGCCAACATCAAACGTCAAGAATTTTACACGTCATTATCAGTGAGACGTGTGTGTGTGTGTCGTGCTCAGTCCCGCGGCCCGTCATCCACCCGCTCTCCAGCCCCAGCAACCTATTCTGCGTCACCAGCCTGGACCCGGACACTCTGCCCTCGGTGGCCACGCTGCTGATGGACGTCATGTTCTACTCTGGCGGGTGGGTGTGTCTCTCCTCGTCTGTCGGTCCGGTTCTTTGTCTTCTCATGTGGCGTTGCGTGGCTGATTCCAGAGCCAAAGATGCAGCAGGAGCCGGCGAGGACTCGGCACACATCCGCTTCTTCTCCTTCTCCCTGATCGAGGGCTACGTGTCGCTCGTGATGGACCAGCAGACCACTCTACGGTGAGACCACCCACCCTGACGCCCTGAAGGTCGAGACGCTCACAGTGGCTCTTCTCCTCAGGTTTCCCAACAACGTCCTGTTCACCAGCGCGTCCGGAGAGCTGTGGAAGATGGTCCGCATCGGGGGGCAGCCGCTGGGATTCGGTGGGTGGACTGCTCGCACCAGTGGAGCTCGCCAAACCTGCCACTAAACCACTCTTTCTCTTCACAGACGAGTGCGGCATCGTGGCCCAGATCTCAGAGCCGCTGGCCACCGCCGACATTCCAGCCTATTACATCAGCACCTTCAAGTTCGACCACGCCCTGGTATGTCTGAGCCAACGACGCGGCCACTTGGCACGTGTGATGCCCGTGATGTTGTGCGCAGGTTCCTGAGGAGAACATCCAGAGTGTGATCGGAGCCTTGAGGACCAACGAGAGCGCCGGACGCTGAGATTGTCGCTGACATCACTTCCTGCCCCGGTCCGCCTGGTTTTATGTTCCGGTCTTTTCACTGTCGGCGGTTCAGATGAACAGGCGTCATCGGCCGTTTTTAACTGAATGTGGCTCCAGGCCGCCGCCGCTCTGCACTTTAAGGTCGACTGGGGTCGGGGTCTCGCTCTCCTCCCGTACCACAGCGCCGCCGAGACTCTGTGCCAACTGAAGATTTCACCTCCAATTTAACCTTTTGTTTTGTTTTTGCCAAAGTTACTAATAATTACCTTTAAATAAGAACTAGAGTTGCATTTATTAAAGCATCGGATCTTTTATCTGCTTCTGCAGTGATGAAAACAATAAAGCCAGAACTTTACTGTGAAGATGGTTAATCTCTCTGACACACACACAGATTCACCTGAAACATCTGTCTGGACTGTGGGAGACCCAGAGAAAACCCATGCGAGCTCAACGAGAACATGACTGACACACACACACACACACACTTCAGTTTATCGGTCTTCCTCCTCTCAGTGAACGTGACGTTAGTGTTTCCTCTCATCACTGTTCTGTGATGATTCTGTTTTTTGTCTTGGGGGCTGCGTTGTTCAATCAGCTCGCAATAACTATCACTCTGAGTTCTTCAGCTCAGAAAAGACAGACAAAAGGCACAGTCAGTCTCTGAGGGCAAAGAGTTTTAAGTGAGACACACACACACACACACACAGAGGTCATCCTGTCGGAGACTAGCGTGCAGACTTCACCAGCGCCACCATGTGGTCCACTCCGCAGGCGGCGTCCGTCACGTGCCCCGGCACAGTCACCTGATGCCACAGAGAGCTGAGACCCGCCGGGCCGGTTCTAGTGTTCAGTGTGTCTCGTCTCACCCGCCAGGGGAAGTACTGGTCCTCCTGCCTCCCGATGCCAAGACCTCCTCTCACGTTCTTGCCCCACACGAACAGCTCGCCAGCATCTGCTCACAGCACCAGCGTTCAGAACCGCGCGGCTGATGATCCGTCACGTGTGCGAGATCACCGGTGATGGCGGCACAGTGGCTTAGTCCACAGCGAACGGCCGAAACCTTCACAGGCCGGCTGACCTCTGACCTCCCAAAAAACGAGGGTGGGACTCGCTGCGGCTCTGCCGACTCGGACAGAGCGGGACCCTTTCCCAGAATTCCATAGCCCCAGACAAACACCTCGCCGTCGTCTGGGGGGAGATCAGAGAGACTATATAATGAATTTAAATGTGTTAAAATTAGAGATAAACTAAGCTGTGGTGGCACTAGGAGGTGAAGCGGGCGCAGACGTACCGTTGAGGACGATCACCTGAGTTCCACCGCACGCGGCCTGCCGGACTCGACCCACGCCTCTGAGGGGCAGCCTCCTCGGAGAGCTAATCTACAGCAGAAACAGGAAAACACATTCACAACGTGTAAGCCGCATCTGCACACCGGGGTGACAGTCACTTCCTGTTTACCTGTGAGGAAAGCGCTCTAAAAATGTAGCTCCACCCATCATAAGAGAGCGTATATCTGCTGATGTCCAGCAGAGGAGTGTCATTATTATTACTGTTCAGGCTGGTCACTAAACCGAGTGTGATTCCTCGTGAATTAGCGGTGAGCCTTACAGACGCAGCAGGTAACTTCTAGCTATTCTTAAGTTAGACCACATTTCTTAAACTCCATCAGCCGGTCAAATGTCAGGGGTAGAAAACAGGGGGCGAGAAAGAGAAAAATCACCAGAGGGATTGAGGGAAAGAGAAAAGAAAAGGCAGAGAAAGTTTCAAGCCTAGCAGAACGTGTGTGAAAACTGCTCCGTCATTACAGAGAAAATCAAGTTTCCATGACGACGGTCTACATCATTAACGCAAGACACTTGCGCTAGAGTGATAAACCTCCCATAAACATTAAACGTTATTCATGTTGTTCAAGCAGACTTGTTCTGTTTGGCATTAATTGGGATCAAGACCCTGCTCCAGTGGTTTTGATGCGTGTGGCTTCTCTAGCTGTATTGTTTTGGCAGATGATGTCATGGCGTCACACCTGCGTGCGGTCGGTGGCGGCGGCGAGCTGCAAGTACTCTGAGTTCCCCCAGCCAAACAGCTCCCCCTCAGCGGACACGGCCAGGCTGCAGTCTCCGTATGTGTTCACCTGCCGCACCTCCACCCCCGCCAGGTCTCCGCCCACAGGAAGCGGCATGGCGGCTTTGCTCCGATGACCCAGGCCTGAAAGCAGCGTATCAGCGGACACACCTGCGTGGGGGGTGGCGGTCGAGCGCACCTGTCTGTCCATCTGCGCCCCACCCACAGGCGAAGACTGAGCCTGCCTCCGTGAGGAACAGACTGTGGTCCTGCCCACACGCCACCTGCAGCACACACACATACACGAGGAAGCGCACGTCACCGAAGCCGCCGGACCAATCAGATGAGCCGTACCTGAGTCACGCGGCCTTCGATGCCCTCCACCCTGTGAACCAGCTGACTCCCGCTACAGGACCAGAACCAGAATCTGAGCCGCTGCCTGCCACCGCGCCACCAGCGGAACCCACCTGTAGACCTCGTCCTGCACGATCCTCCGGCCGCACTGTCCGTGAGCGTTATTGCCCATGCTGAAGACTGCAGGCCACACGTCAGCGCCGCGTCTGGTGTGTGTGTGTGTGTGTGTGTGTGTACAGACCTCCCTCTGTGTCGGTGAGCACCAGCGAGTGAGCGCGACCGCACGACACCTGCAGCACGCGTGTCTGCTCAGGGTCCAGCAGCGGCAGCGCCACAGGAGACGGCTCCAGCACGTACTGGTAGCTCTTCTCTACACACACACACACACACACACACACACAGTCCTCATGTGACGTCCCCATGTCTGTCTGTCTGTCCGTCTGCCGCGGTGCTCACGTCTGTCGTGCTGCGTGCGCTGGAAGCCGAGCTGAGAGTCCTTGTTCAGGCCCATCCCCCACAGCTTAGTCACCGCCCGAGCGCTGCTGCTGCTGCCCAGGAGAGTGAAGCCATATCCACACGCCGCCGAGGAGATCTACACACACACAGTGTCAGCCTCTCTCTCACACACACGCCGGAGCAGTGGTCAGTCTCTCTCACACACACACACACACACCGGAGCAGTGGTCAGTCTCTCTCTCACACCGGAGTAGTGGTCAGTCTCTCTCTAACTCACACACACTGGACCAGTGGTCAGTCTCTCTCACACACACACACACACACACACACACACGCCGGAGCAGTGGTCAGTCTCTCTCTAACTCACACACACACCAGAGCAGTGGTCAGTCTCTCTCTCACACTCTCTCTTTCTCTCTCTCTCACACACACACACACACACACACACGCCGGAGCAGTGGTCAATCAGTCTCTCTCTCTCTCTCCCTCTCTCTCTCTCTCTCTCACACACACACACACACACACACACACACACACAGGAGCAGTGGGCACTCTTTCTCTCTCTCACACACACACACACACACACACACACACACACACGCCGGAGCAGTGGTCAGTCTCACACACAGACAGACCTTCTGTGCGGTGTGTAGGCGGTAGGGTGTGAGCTGGAACCTCCGGGGTCTCTTCCGGCCGCTGTCAGGCAGCACTAGACTCGGGACCCCCAGCGCTCCGGTGTAGCTGAAGCCCCACACAAACACGTGCGGCCCCTCGCGCTCCCTCACACTCACACGCGCGCTCAACCCGCGGGAACCCGCGCCCAGGTGAAGCCTCGCCAGGGCCGGAAACAAACGCATCTCTAGACACTCAGAAGCTCATGGTTTAAACGCGCAAAACGCATCTGAAGCGAAGAAGAGGCCGTCAGTATCTGTGCTTCGCCAGGAGGCAGCCATGACAGATGTAACACGTCACGTGTGACGTCATTCACGAGGCACGGCCCATTGCTCGACCGCTAGGGGCGACGCTCGCAACTTTCCCTTACCTTTTCTTCTACCTGCTTCTTTTATTGACAAAGTAATTTAACAACAAGAACAACCCTAAGAACAACCCTAACAAGAAAAATAAATAAAATGCAATTGCTGAAGACAACAAGTCAAGGATAAGAGCAACAGAAAAGTAGACAATTAGAGATTTCTAGATCAAGATTGTCCATATAAAAATGACAAGGGAAAATTTCAAACAAGTGAATGAGGGAACGTCGTCCAGCTACAAGGACGTCCAGCTGTGAATATCTGGCCAAAAGCGCTTTACACGTTGACACTACATACACGCAATTGTTCAGGCTCTTGAGAACAGAAAGAACAGTAATCAACTTCAAACTTAAATCGTTTTTTGGAGAAAGACATTGGTAAATTCCCAGAACAACTATGTAGTGAATTTCTTTGACTTTAGGTGCAATAACTGGTCAAACATTTCCTTCTCAGTAAGACATTTAAACGTGCTTTTGAGCAGAATGTTTGATCATTGAGTTCATAACTTTGTTATAGCACTTATAGGTCTGAGGAAAATCTTCTTTTCATGCTCTTTATGCCATTTGGCATTCAGCTTTTTGGAGCATTACAACCCTGAGTGCGGGTTGGAGAATAAGTTTGTCAAAAAAAAAAAATCTGCTATTAAAATAATATTATTTATCTTTATTTATACACTGGAGGGCAAAATTATAGAACAATGTATAAACAACTACACAATTGTGAAATAATGTCATCTTTACTGCTCAACAGTTGAAGAAGTATTTTTCCTGTCTATATCATGCTACCAGAACACTTTTTCCAGAAAATAACTAAGGCATTTCAACAAAAACCTTTATTTTGCAAAAAACACTGAGCAAAAATACAGAACACTTTCAGATACCCCCCAGTTATTGGTGTTAATCTGCCACCATGTGTAATTTCCTTCATTATTCGTCAATCCCTATTTAACTGCCAGCCTAACTCCCAGTTTCACTGACTCTACAAGACGGTGGGCCGTTCAAAAGTGACTTCACTGTATCACCCATCTCTATTTGCGTTTCATATCTTGAACTACTCACCCTTACAGATTTAAACACTGACCTAGATTTACATCAGACTTACTCTGCAGAGTGAAAAGAAAGAGGAGAAGAAGAAAAAGCTCACAACAAAAGTTCTGCATTTAAACGTAATCTTTGAAACGTCAAAGAAATAAAATAATACAGAATAAAATCTGCGTTTATTAAGACTGGTTAAATATTCACAACACACAAATAAAAGTAAAGAAAAAATAAACTTGAGATGTAAGTGTCTCGAGAGTTTCACTATGATTACATTTCAAATGATCTCGTCCTCAGCTGGTAGAGCGTAACCCGCAGAAATGAGCGGGCGAGAGGTTTCGGCCTGATGGAGGCTGATCCTCCTGCTGGTCTTCTCAGTGCAGCGCTCCAGTATCAGCTCCGCACTCGGCCTTGGGGGAACCACTGGAGCCCCTGCGCCTGAAAGCAGCACCACACACACACATGCACTTTTTACTCACAGTGCGTGTCTGTGTGTGTGT
>SOMO01000217.1:77677-92573 GCA_028128575.1 Paedocypris carbunculus | reverse complement strand
TATAAAAAATAAAAACGTGTGTAATACAATCAGCAGTGCGGGGGGTGGGGGTGGGACTGGGGAGGTGGGCGTTTGCCTGCTATGCTCCGCCCACAGATCAGAACGATATGGAACTTTCACAGTGCCCTATAAATCCTGTAAAATTATGTCAGGCACCACACACACTTGGCCTTCTCTTGATAAGAATGACAGCTTGATCTCCATCCAGGTGTTGCTCAATCATGAGCATTTCAGGTGATGACCTTCTGAAGGTCATCAAGAGAAGGTCAAGAGAGTGAGCGGAGCAGAAGGTGGCCACTGAAGACAAGTTCAGTCATTTCACGTTTCATTTGTGTACATATATAATTCCACATGAGTTCATTTATGATTTGGATGCCTTTAGTATGAATCAGTCATGAAGAAAGCTCATTGAATGGGAAGTTGTGTCCAAACGTTTGTTGACTACTGTACATTCTCTTCTTTAAAAGTCTGTGTTGTTCATCATCTGTTCGGTAAGTAAAAGGACAATTCATTGGTCTTATCGCTTAGTCTATCTCGAGTTATTGTCACATCTCTGTAATTCCGCTTTAGTGATCTTCTTTCATTTTTAATTGACTCTTTTTTTTTCCTAATTCAGAACAAAGATGAACACTTTTCCTAATTCCACATAGCGGCTTTGTGTTGGTCTGGGACTGAGAGAAGCGCTATATACATAAACTTGAACTTCAACTTGATGAACCCCTATCACTTGAATTAGATTAAACCAAATGTATTTATCAGATTAAACAAATGACAAGTTCTGGTGCCAGGTCGCAACTATCAAGCAAAAATCGATTTCTAGATGACAGCAGAACAAAGCACCGAACAGGAACCAACTCCCCTCAACTACCTTCTGGGGGGCGGAGTCGTCCTTCTGAGCTCCTCCTTCTCATCGCCCGGCTCCTTGGTTTCTCCAGTCCTGCACAGGAACATAGCCGGGTAGAAGCCCGTGTCTTCACCTTTCCTGTCGGCACAGACGCCTCAGCTCAGACTAGCCAGCGCACAGAATGCAACCTGCTTCAGTCTCACCTGACAACCCACCAGCCATCCAGAAGTTTGTGGATCACCTCCACAGTCTCTCCGGCGTCCAGGGTCATTTCATCTTCCTCCACGGCTTTATATCCTCTACTGCTTTTGTGAAGTTCTCCTGTTGCACACACATACACAACATGCTACCTTGTGGTGTGCTGCTGTGGTGTGATGAAGGAAAACACAGACCTTCAAAATTCGGAGTCGGTTCTTCGGGCTTGTCAGCACCGTCCAGGGCTTCCAAGTATGAGACCGGCACCCAGCCCCTCCTCACGTCACACTGAGCAAACCACCAGCCTGGAGACAATCGCGGAGAGCAGCAGGTCAGGAAGCGACCGCGTCCGCAGGATGTACTCTCACCATTTGGGCTTTTTTCCACGATGTCCAGCACGTCTCCTGCCTGCAGCGACAGCTCGTGCTTGGAGCTCTTGGTGTATTCGGCTATCACTCGGTAGCTCTCCAGCACCACCGGCCCCGTGATCTCTACTCAAACACCTGTGGTCAGACACACCCGGGCCTGAAGCCGCCGGTCTAACCTGACCCTGCCTGACCTGCCGCAGTGCCGCTTCTGCCTCGGCCACTGGAGGACAGGATGAAGGTCTCGCTTGGCTTGTGTCTGCTGGCACGTAATGACCGAGTCTCACACACGTGTGCTTGTCGTTCCAGATGATGAACATGAGTGGACTCACATGTGAGGGGCTGGTGGAGACTCGTCCTCCGGCCGTACGCAGAAGAAATCTCGCAGGAGAGCGCAGCGGGAGATCTTGGCTGGCAGAACCAGCAGCAGGCGCCAGTACTCGGACAGACTCGCCTGCCTCGCCTCCGCCGTCTTCTGACTCTCATGCCATTTTGGAGCTGAAAGTACAAGCGTAAAATCTTCTGACAAGACGACACTGCCCCCAGCACGCACCTGAAAAACGAAGCACTTCGCTTACAGCCCGAGTGACACTTGTCTCTGACAGACGTGCGGACAAACACAAATGTGAATTCACTTTTTCACATAATTCAGCTGATTGGGCAGTTGGGTCTCCGGAAAGCATTGGCGTCCGACAGACAACTTAGACTGTATAATGGATCTGCAGTGGACGGAAATCGTAATGAACTGATTTGGTGTGAAAAATTGTCTGAAACATGTGCTGCAATTCAACAACTCTTTTCTTCACTATCGCTCAAGAGACTGGGACAGTCAAGGGCTGTAGTCTTGGTCACTGCTGAAAGATCAATGAAGAGAAGTCAAGTCAACACTCTACGGCCACAGAAGATTCAACCGTGTGCCACGCAAATACATCTGACAGGGAACGAACTGGCAGTTGGTGTGGTTGAAGTGAAGCAGGTGCTTCCTCCAGAAAGAGGAAGAGAAGACCACCATTTCTGCTCAATCTGAAAAGTGAATCTCTCCTTTGCCCTGAGACGCACTGACTTGTCGCTTCTTACCTGCTAATGTGGGGAGAATTTGCTCCTTTTCATCAATGTCTCCTGCCTCGATTGGAAACATCTCTTTCAAAGATTTCTAGAAAGAAAAAGATCTTCACTGAGATCCAAACCGAAGCTGTTTTGTTCCGTTTGCACAGGTTTGGTGTGAAGTCAGATCAGAGGACAATGAGGACGGAGGAGCTACGCACATGCAGCGTGTGGACCTCTGGGTAGCGTCTGTACACCAGCTTCTCAGACTGATCGCTCCACTTCACCAACAGCACGTACACCTGAGGACAGATCACCTCTGGATCACTGGTCGACGCCAACCCGTCAAAACGCCTCTACTTACGTAGTGCTGGCTGGGGAAGAATCTCTTTTCAAATCCTAATAGTTCCACGTGTCGCACGTAAGACTGGCTCATCCTGCCCAGCTGGAGCTTCTTAGAGCGCAGGACCACAGGGAGACTCGACCATAGTCCGGTGGGCGGGGCTTCTTCAGAGTGAGCCTCAGTGTCACAATGTGGCGGGTGGAGCTTCTGCTTGTGCGCAACAGTAATGAGGAAACAGAGTTTCCAGAGTTGCAGGTCAGATGCGGTTCACGTGTCGCAATCACGCGTCACAACACCGAGCGTGTACTAATATGAAGTGCAATCCCACTTCAACAAATACAGCGCACATATTCACCAACTTAATTTCTTCACAATCACAATCTTTAACATTTACAGCATTGACATTATTGCACACTTAAATAAAACAGAATTAATTTCTAAATGTCAGATCATATTAGGTAGCTTAAAATATTACAACAGCCCATAAAAACTAAAATCTGACCCAGCATAAAATGCATTTATATGAAATAATATTAAAAAAATAATAAAAAAATAGAAAAATATTTAAAACCCCATTTTAACATGTTTTTAAAATATAATGTGTGTATTATCCTAACCCTCTTTTAATATATTTACATATAAAGTGTATTCTGATTAATATATTTAAATACATATGTAAATATAGTTATAGTCCTTTATTGATGAAATGGATAAAGGGAATGCTGTTGCAAACCTTTATCTTTTACTTGTTATCCCTTTTTTATTCCTTTTTATAAATTGTGCACCTTATAGCTTTACGAATTTGAATCAACAGTCAACAATTTCTGTTTATATTTATTAGAATATCTCTAATAAATAGCAAGAGACTGATAAATCAAGACGCAGAATCAGGGCTCACCTCACACCCAACAGAATAATTTTTGTCACGTGATCGACACCACCATGTTTCAGACGACCTTTTACTCAAACAGCCTGAGAATATGAATCATCTGCAGCGTTATCACAGTGTGTGCTTTTGTACAATCATTAGGTAATCTATATCGTCAACGATTTAGGGGAAATACAGGGCTGATGGCCAGAGGAAAACACTGGCGCTGTGTCAATAAAGTTCCTCTTTCAAGCTGTTACTTTGACCACAACGCTGCGTTTTGAACATCAAGAGAGAGAGAGAGAGAGAGAGAGAGACATACCCATCCTCTTGAAGACTAGAGACTAATGTACCAGTCAACTTCCAATTCACACACACACACACACACACACACACATGGTGAGTTTTCCTTTTCCACCACTAGACAGATGAGAAAAATCACTCTGACAAAAAAACTGGTGGTGAAAAAGTTGTGAATCTCAGAATTCCGTTCCATGGGAGACGTTTCGTTTAGGTAACCACTTGCAGTGCAGTGTTTGAGTGTAAGTTTGCTTCTACGCACAGCGTGTTTCTGACAACGATCCCATGGAGGAGACGCAGAGAATATAACATTTCTCATCTGTGAGAGGGTTATAAAGCCACAGGTAGCGATGTTTCATTAGTTCATCAGCCTTATTAAAGTTTAAAAATTAAGACAAAGTTTTAGTTAACTATCTCTTCAGGTAATTATTTATATACATGTGTCATGTTCTTGTAGTAGTAGTATTTTTATGAATGGTTTTTGGTTTGTTTTGTTTAGGTATGTATGATTTGATTCAAACAAATAAAAAAAAAACTTTAGTTACTTAATCGATAGACCACAAATGTGAATAAAGGCCCAAACAGCACACCCAAAAGAACTCAATGGAAAACCAATTTCTCAACCTTTAGAGTTGTGCTATTTTAAACATACAGTATATGCCAAATACACAACATACTTACCTAAAAAAAACAACTTACTAGGGAGCATTCAAATACTTACCTACTGTACCACACACCAATTTACTTACATAAAAGAAACATTTGAATATTACCACTACTATATTTTCATATTTTAAAATATAACCTATTGTTTTCAAAAAAAAGATTAAAAGAGAATAAAATAAAAAAACAATATTTAAAAAAAATTCTCTAAAAGAAACACACAAACAGACCTCAAGATGTAGGCCCCAAAGGGACCAATCAGAAGAGCCCTCCTAAATTCAAACCACAACAGCTCACCCTCAAAATAAAAACACAGATGGTTTTGATTCTCGTTTTTGGCACATTTGCCACTCCAAGATAAATTAGAAATCAAACACCAAAATTTTAAATTCAAATACTTCAAAATGCCAGAAAAACTAGCACGCTTCTATGGACGTACAACAGCAATATATTAGGTTTACCGAATGTCTCTGTTCTCAATGAAAATAGAAATATTTCTAATCCTAAAAGAAAACCAAAAAGATGAGCATATCAAGTTCTCAGTTCTTAATTTAATTAGAAAAATCTTAACCGAAAAACATACAAATACAAACGCAAATCTGGTTGTCACTAATTTGATGCCAGTCTTAATCATTCACTGTTTGTGAAGCACGTGAAAGTGTCAGTGTGCCTGACATTAAATGTTATATAAATGATTTCAGAAACAACTGTTTCACTTCAACAATAAACGCAGGACAGGGTTTCAAGACATACACTCCATTTATTTTGTCATATTAAAAAGCAATTATTAAAAACATTAGTGCATTACTAAAGGAATCAGCCACAAAATGAAACCCTTAATGTGACGAGGTCTTTGTGATGCCCAACCTATGGCCTGCGGGCCAGTACTGGCTAATGTGGAAGCGGCTGTTCTTTTATTTCAAAAAATTAACATCCTTATTTTGTGATTTAAGTCCCTATGTTTTATTTTAGCAATTTTCACTTTTTTTCCCTCATGTTTTGGCAAATTGTAAACAGCCATACTTCCTTTTTATAAACGTTATAAAACTCACAACCTAGTCAAGGTTAGGCACCAGGGTTCTCTAGCTTCCCTTAATCATTTAAAAAGCAATCTAAAGCAGTTTAACATAGGTGATCCTGAACTGAAGGTCTTCTTCCGGACCAGCAGAAGACATCAAGCAACATCCGTGACCAGACACTTTGGAAGTTGCCATCATTTATGCAGAGCCCACGAGACCAGCAGAGAAGAAAACTGCAGAAAGAATCATAGTGATCATACATGACTGGATGTGAAAACAATAAGAACTAGATTTAACATGTTGAAAGATATTTTTCTAATATTTAACTTAAATCTTATTTCTAATATTCTCATTATTTCTAATAATCTCATATAAAAAGCTTATTTCAGGCCGCGCAAACCAAGCACAGTCAGACGCCCATCTGTCTGTCTCACTGAAGGCCGTTGAATTGTGATACAGATGCGTGACCATATCTTTAAGTTGTTTTGACTTATTCTTCTCTTGCTTATGTGCGTTGAAGATTTCCATCCAGGACAATTTGATCCTTATGTAAATGTATAATTACGGCAAACGCCACGTCTGCCTCCCGTCTGTTGCCTTATCTGGCAAGGACAGTGAAGCCTCTCCAAGCTAAATTTGAGTGAAAGGTGAACCAACTTTTAACTAAGAAATCCTGACAGTTGTTTGATTATTTATATTATATTTATTGATAAGTTCTTGTTATAAACATAGCTATTTACTTAACACCAACTTTCCTGACTGTTATTCAGTAATGCATTGAACGGCAAAATAAACACGTGTTAACCTATAACGCTGTGTCTGCCTCTTTCATTGCTCATGGATCCATGCTCTGAACAACTGCCTTCGACAGAGACCTGCACCTCGTCCAAGATGAAACATCTGACTTATACTATTATGATGAAGCCTCCAAGAAAGATAACATTCTTTCACATGTAGAGTGTGTGTGTGTGTGTGTGTGTGTGATGAACGATTCTTACCTCTATGTTTAGCTTCTCGTCATTTTTTCAATGACGTTCACTATAATCTTCAGTTTTGAATCATCAACAAATCCATCTCCACTCTTAAAAAAACACACCATATGAAATAGTGAAGCAATTGTTAATAATAGTATTTATAAACAACAGCTCTAAAAGATATTTTCAGTTACATCATACTATCTATGGTAATAGACAATGTTTTTGTCAACCAAAGTGAGTTGTTGTGGTTTTTCTCAATCACAAATCGTACTTTAAGAACTGCGAGTAACTACAAGTTTATTACCCTCTACAAGCAGCAAACTCCTAGCGTGAACTAGTGTAATGAGCAGTTCATACCTTCTTGGAGTGCACCAGCTTGCCATTGACTTCCACCTCGAACCAGCCCGTGGTGGTCGGCGTGGCCTCACCAGTCTGCGGCAGGAGCACCAACACGTCACCGCACACGTGACACACACACATCAATCATCAAAAACCTTTCACAATTGAAAACCATACGTACAATCTCAAGTCGGCCTGGAAATTCATCCTCAAGCTGAGTCTTGAGTTTGGTGAACTAATAAGACAAAAGCCACATCACTAACGACACGTTCTTCTGAGTGACGTCACGTCTCAGAAAGCAAAAACACGGAGATGATGAAGGTGACGTACGTACCTGCGGCCCGTAGCCTCATCCGCCACTGAGGAGAACACAACACATACAACGTCACTGTGTGAAACAGCATTATCACACACACACACACACGCAGACGGAGTCACGGGCGTTTACACATCACTGATTATTCTGAAACGTTTTTACAGCCGTTTGTCGCACAAATGAAACGTGTAGGACGACTGGTGATCGAATAAGCGTTGTTAAAAACCAGTCGTATTCACACTGGTCGCGGTAAAAGTGCGAATGACGTACCAGTAAATAATGTGAACTTTGACCGTCATCGCGATTCTTTTCTCGCTGTTACGCCGGAGTTACACACGGAGTTAGAGAAAAAGGTTTGGGATTTTTTCCCGTGGTTGTCCTTGATGTTGTTGTGAACGAGGCGAGGCGGTGTTCTAAAATTCTGTCCTACACATGAAGATTTCCTACATTGCGCTTTGCGCACGCGCGATATACAATTGCGTCATGTTATGGCCACATCGGGAAGTAAAAAGAGAAAGTTATATCTTATATCCTATAGAATATAGAATGTAACAGTCTTAGAATGTAACAGTGGTAAATATACAATCATGCTAAATAAAATGAAGAATATAAAGAATAAAGTTTGGTGAAGTTTAAACATTTTTAACTTGACTGTTGCTTGACTGTAAAGATAATTCCTGCTCAGAAACCCTGAGAGTTTCCATATTCAGAATTGTATCTAGAAAAACACGCGTATACAAACGCAAGTAGTTAGACGTGCTCGCTTAATGTGAAGTCAGGAAACCTAGCGTTCTATCTTAATTGTAATAAAATAAATACAATAACATACATATTCAAATATGCATAAATGTAATCGCTTAAAGGATATTAAAAGAATTACCGTCATTGCACAAGTGTATGTATTTGTAGCGCGCATGCGCATAGAGCGATGTAGGAAATCCTCATGTGTAGGATAGAATTTTAGAACAGCGGAGCAAAAGCGCGTCGGTGCTGACGTCACAGAGCAGCTATTAACCACGCAACTTTGGCCGCCAGATGGCACGGTGACCGCCCCGCACCCATTCGTATATTCTGACTTTATATCGATTTTAAAGTCTATGAAGCAATAAAAGCACGGTTTCGGAAACGTGTTTGTAATTTTAAAGGCAATGGCAGTTTCGTGTACCGCTTTGTGCGAGCACGAATTAGATAAGAAATTGGTTCTGTCTGTTAAAAGTGTTTTTAAAAACCAGCGGCCATCAGTCCAATTATAGTTGCTTTAGTTTTCCAAGAAAAATCTGGTATTATTTTTCAGAGAGCTAATTGACACTTTTTGTGTGTGAAAGAAAGGAAAGAATCAATCACAAGTCAAAAGAAGCGAAGTCATTATTATGAGATACTGTACAAAACTAAATTAATATTCATGGTGATCTCAAGGACACACGATTACTTGATACTGTAATTCATTAAAGTTTAGAAAGTTGTTAATAGTTAAGTTTTTCTGTGACCACTTAAGTATTAATTAATGTTGGAGACCCAGAAAGAGCCATTGCTACTAAGTATCGGTCATGCTTAATTTGTTTTTGATAATGAATTTGATGAATTTGTCTTCATTAATGGATATATATTCATGGATAGTTAATGTTTCTGTCTCTTGCTGTTCAGTTTAATTTGAACATGAAGAACGTAAGAATGTCTGAACATACTGCACGTAAATGTAAGCAGTAAGCACCCATTTTGCCGCATTTCAAGTGAAGAAACATCTGTTATTTGTTTAGTATTAGTTTTGGTAAAAAGTCATAAGTTATGCTTGTTAAGAGTATAATTGTTAAGGGACGTATTTAGCCCCTAAATATTGTAGTATAATTTTATTTTGTGCCGGAAAAATCGCAGGGTGTGCCTTATATTCGCAGGGTGCTTACATTCACGTAATGCAGAATTTTACAGGCTGCGATGGAGCTCCTGGTAAAGGAGGAAAATTACTGGCTGACTGACAACTACTACACTGGTAAAGGTTTTTCACTTTGTTCAAGAAGTTCTCTTGGAAATAAAGATTCCGTTCAGTCAAAATGGCAACTGCTGTAAGAGTTGATCTCGATTCCTCTGGTCCAGGTCAAGACCACTGGAACAAAAAAAGAGAAGAAGCTGTTTGGAACATGGCAAGAACTTCCCACAAATTCACAACATGGTATTGAGGTTTTACTCCTTGAAGTAGGTTGAGATGAACAGATGTTTGGCTGATGCTTGTTTTCTAGCTGCAGACCAAGTCAGGCTCACTGAGAGTACAACGCCTGGAAAACGCCTCCAAGCTCACGCCTCATTAAATTCACAATCTCTATTCTAAATTCACTCACAAAGGTTTAATATTGAATTTTTTTTTATTTCACATAGCTCTAAAAGTACACGTTTTTCCTAGACTCAAGGCAAACGGCAAAACGCTTAAAGCGTCAGATGCTCCCTCTCTTATTGGAGATTAATGTTGCTATGGATTGATTTATAGACTTACAGCGCTTATGAGGTGAATATTCTACAAATGATGAGAAATGAGCAGATAACAATTCTAATGCAGCCAAAGGTTGAATAATGTTAAAAGTGTGACTTTTGTAGTCGTGTTCACGACCAAACAGAACTACAGCGGTTGAAAAACAATCTTTGATGAAGGCTCCTGCACTTGTTCATGCAGATGTTCTTCTGCAAAATTGTTCAACAAAACAAATAAGGTTTGAAACAAGTGACTGGTGGTTCTTTCACGCTAACGGCAGAGAAACATCTGGAAGGCTGACGTGCAGCTCGCAAGAGAAGATGCTCACAAACAAACATGTGCGAGAGACCCGTGCTCCAACCTCACCGTGCAGTGGCCCCTCCCACTGAGCCTGATTGGCTGGTGTCGGGACCTCAAAGGACACAGTCCAGTCTGGTTTGTGTCTCCACGTCGAAGCGAGCGCAACAAATTTACAACTCCTCACACAAACCGCTACCGAGGCAAGTTCGCGACTCGTCCTCCGACACACACGCTTTACCGTCGTAGGACACCAGCGTCCGGTACAGACTGTTTCTGCTCTGGCGTCCGGTGCTGGTGCGCGGGTCGGTGTCGGTTCCACCTCTCAGCAGATCCATCACGTCAGAGTTGTGATGCAGAAACAGAATGTGGTGGAGGTGTTTGGCCCCCAGCGCAGCTCTCCTCTGCACCACCGGAGACTCTCTGGCAGCGAAGGCCCAGTCGGCAGAGACGGACGTGGCGGGGATGGACAGGAACTTTCTGGCCAGTCGGGCCACGGAAGGAAAGCGGTGCTGCTTGCTGCACCACCAGCGCAGCGGCGAGAGGCTGCGTCTGCACAGCGGCTCCGCAATGTAGTTCTCCAGCTGCTGGTGAATCTCGGGCATCTGTTCGGTCGGGTCCTCGCCCAGCAGAATGTCGTACATGCTCTGCGACGGAGGAGTGGTACGACGGTCCACGGCGTCTGCAGAGCCACACGAAGCGGGAGACTCCATGGTAGCAATCGGCAAGTCGTCGTCCAGCTCAAAACTGGCCGGGTCGGGCCTCTCCACCACCGACTTCTCCATGTCCACCACCAGCTCCACTCTGCTCGGGACGCCGGAGGCTTGAAGAGACAGAAGCTCCTTCACCCTGTCGTGCAGCTTGCTCCGCGTCTGAGGGCTGAGGAAGCGCAGCTCTTTAAAGCGAGGGTCCAGGAAGGAGGAGAGGACGGCGGGCGAGTTAAGCAGCGCGTTCTCGTCACTCAAGCTCCAGCGCCTGTCCATCCCCGCCCGAATCCTCTCCATGACGCCCCGGACCACCGGGCAGCTAACCTCTGCCATCTTCTGCCCCAGGAGCCGCGAGACTCCCTGCAGACAGGGCATGAGCGCCGAGACAGGCGCGTTGATCTCCTCGCTCAGGAAGGAGGTGGCCATGCGGACGGTCTGCAACACCGGCACCAGCTCGTGCAGGAGACGCCACTGACTGTCTGCCAGGTTGGCTGCCACCTTCTGCTCCTCCAGCACGGAACTGATCACCCACTTCAGCTCCAGAAGACTCTCGCACATATCGATGGCGGTCGTCCAGCGGCCCGGGTCGTTCAGGACCAGGTCGGCAGAGTGCTTGTTGACGGCGTCGGCTTTCCGGTTGAGAGCCGCCGCCGCGTTCCCGTCGTGCTGGAAGTGCAGAACGATGGCCCGGACGTCTGCGAGGGCTTGTCTGACCGACTCCACGCACAGTCCCTCCTGCACACAGAGACTCAAGACACGCGACGCACAAAGCAGCGGCATCCAACCTTCTGGAAGGTTCATGAGGTCCGGATCTGTGTCCGTGCCACTGCGGTCGTGCACCACGCAGAACACCAAGTCCTCTGGCAGCTGGAAGTCAGACATCACCGCTCGCAGGGCGTCCGTGAAGCAGCCGTGACCTTTCACTTCTAGAACCGGCTGCGTCTGGAGCAGACACCGGGCCTGGCGCCACTGAGCGTCCACAAAATGGCCGCTGACGCTGAGGTATAGCTGACCGTCTCCACAACCGTCCAGCGACCGCCAGTACTCTGCGCACAGGGTGAGACAGCGCGGTGCCAGGCCGCTCCGCAGGTGTTCCTGGAGGAACTGTTTGAGGAGGTGGTAGCGAGGCCAGAGGAGGCTGCCCAGGGAGGACGGGGACGGCACAGGGTAGTCAGGCTCCAAGCAGCTCAGCAGAAGCTTGAATCCTCTCTCGTCCACCACCGACAGCGGCTGCAGGTCCCTGATCACCATCTCCAGGATCAGGTTGGTGAGGAGTTCGGCGCGCTTGCTGCCGCAGACTCGGGTGGCAGTCAAGCCGCCGCTGGAAAAGCTGTAGGTCAGACAGTCGTTGTCGGCAGTGGCTTCGTCTGCACACCGCGAGGGCTCACTCTCCTCGCACTCCTTCCGCTCTTCTTTGACTGTGACCGGCGGCACAGGCTGGAAGGAGACCAGGCCGAATCTGGAGGCGTGAGCGGTGCTCTGAACGTGGGCGTGTGGTCCCGCTGCGGCGGACGGGTGTGCGGCCTCCTCTCGGATGCTGTGTCTGCGCCCCAGGTGTTCCCTCAGAGACGTGGTGCTGTTGTGGAAGGACAGCTGGCGCTTGCAGTGGTTGCACTCCACGCGGTGCAGACTCAGCTGCGTGTAATGGTTCCACACTTTGGACGTGCGGCGGTCGGAAATCTGGTAGAAGCGCTCCATTGTTCTCCTGTAGACGGGGTGCGTCTCTGGAAGCCTATGAGAAGAGATGTTTGTTTCTAGACAAGAGAGAAAGAGAAAAACAAGAATCAGGAATTCAATACTCACAATCAAATGTGTGTGTATGTATACCATATAATGAAATTAAATACTGTAATACTGAACAAACCAAGCATCTTAAGAATGAGAGATGTTAATACTACCGGTTCATTCTATATACATACAGCAGTTAATGCAAATAAACTGTATTTCTCTTCACAACCGGAACACAAACAATAATTCTGGGGAAACAAAAAAATCTACAAATTTTAGGGATTTTAAGGAATCAATCATTTCTTTTTCTTACCGAAACAAGCCTGTCATGAATTTACTGCTTGAAAATATTATTTAAATTTCCATCGTTTTACTCATTTACAATAAAAAGTTTCCATTGTGTCACGCAAAATTGTCTCCCTGAGACAACTACAGTAAAATATAGTGACACACACCTGCTGTAAAATACAGTAACTCTTCAGCAGCACACACCTACAATAAAATACAGCAACACTTCAGCAACACACGTCTACAGTAAAATACAGTTACACTTCAGTAACACACGTCTACAGTAAGATCAAGTAACACTTCAGCAACACACACCTACAATAAAATAGAGCAACACTTCAGAAACACACGTCTACAGTAAAATACCGTAACACTTCAGCCACACACGTCTACAGTAAAATACAGTAATGCTCGTGCTGAACAATTTACGAATATGATGTATTAATTATGAATAATGCGGAGGGACGAACCTGCAAAACAATGGATGTGGCGCGCCGAGGTTATCATCATTAGGGAGCAACTGTAAAGTCTATACATTATAAAAAAAAAAAAAATACAAATTAACCGAATTAACGTTTGTTGTCGTTCTTTCTAGCTAATGTTGCTAATTTAAAGTGAAATGAAATGAACACTACTCATACGATAGTAAAAACGACTTGAGTTCCATACAACGATCAACTGAAGAAAATAAAAAAACAATGGAGTTTTACGACAATCCCCGAGGCTTCTCGTCTCATTTGCTTCCTAGTTCCGCATGATGCGCCAATAAAACAAATACTAAGTTGTTTACTATCGACTCGCGAGCTGGATTTCACTACACTGCACTACACTACACTGGGCTTTGCAGAATTGCAGAATGGATCACTCAGGAAAGGAGAAGGAAGCGCTGGCCTTGATGGCCGAGGCGGACAAGAAGATGAAAACGACTCGTTCGATGCTCGGGACGCTTTTTGGGTACAAAAAGCAAGGTTTTTGGAACGTCTTCGTTGCTCGGTTTGCGCGTCACGATGTTTACCGAACAGCTCGGCACATTTCTTGAAATCGGGGTTTTTTTTGTTTGACGTCTGAATTGAATAACACGCCCATTGAATAACCGAATAACCATAATTCGATGTGCTTTGTGCATTGCGCGTGTTTGTTTTTGGATTGTAATGCGCGTGAGATCGCGCACGNGATCGCACACGCACGCACGCACACACGCACGCACGCAGGCTTTACTCACCCGTGGCGTTGTCCGCGCAGAGTCTCTCTCCTCCTCCTCCTCCTCCTGCTCCGGCGGAAGGGATGCTCATGCGGTGCCGGACTCGGAGGTGCTTTATCATGTTGGCCGTGTTGGAGGAGAACTTGAAGTTCTGCTGACAGAGCCTGCAGTGCACTGTGCCATTGCTCTCGTCTTTGCTGTAGTACTTCCAGGCGACCGAGCAGTAACGCGCCGCGGCCTTGACGCTGATCTCCCGCGGCTCCTGCTTCATCTCGTCCGCGGCGTAGTGAATCATCGCGCGCGCGCGTGTGTGTGTGCTGCTTATAGCGCCGCCTGCAGGTGTGGGAAGACCCCTCCTCCTCATCCTCATCCTCTTCCTCTCTTCCACAGCTCTTCCAGACTGGAAGAGGCCTGTGAGCTGTACGTGCGAGCCGCCAACATGTTCAAGATGGCCAAGAACTGGAACGGTACAGGACTCGCCTCTCGTGGTCTCCGAGGCAGCGGTGTGACACCTGTCTGTCCGTCTGTCTTCCAGCTGCCGGAGAGGCTTTCTGCAGGGCCGCACAGCTGTATCGCCGTGGCGATAGTAAGCACAATGCAGCCACGTGTTTCCTTGATGCTGGGAACGCTTTCAGAAAGGCGGACGCTCAAGGTGACCTTTTCACGTCTGACTCGTTGCTTGACCTAACACACTTCACTAAAAGACTAACATACTTTTAGTGTTAATATGTTAATATACTTAACATGCCATTTACTGACCTGTATTGTTCCAAACACACACACATATATGGCAAACATTTATTTTCATGATCTTAATATGATTCCATGATTTATGTGTATGTGCCACTTGTGTAGCAGACAAACACTTGTTTAGCAGATCGTAACTTTGACTATTAAGCCCTGAAGAGCACCACACACACACACGCACACACACACACACA
>SOMO01000217.1:20340-76696 GCA_028128575.1 Paedocypris carbunculus | reverse complement strand
GAGAGAGAGAGAGAGAGAGAGAGAGTGTGTGCGTGCGCATATGTGTCTGTCTGGTGTGTGTGTGCATTAAATGTTAAAATTTTCTTGTGTGATGTCATCAGCTAGCAGTCCAGCGCTATGAACAAATGTTTCCCGCTTTCTCAGATGCTCGAGAGTGTCGCCTTCTCAAGGTTTGGGGCTTTGCTTCCTTCCTTCTTTAAAGAATAAAGTATTTAAAAAGTTTCCCTTTAAATCCTTGTCGAAGTGCCTTTGACGGCTTTTCCAATCTTGTGATGAACCAGAGCAGAACTTCAGCCAATCAGTATCAGTCCGGTGAAAAGCCCAAGATATAATCAGATCCTTCACAGCCTGAATTGAAGGACATTAGTGACATTTTTAAACCTACATACAATCCTCCCTATATTGAAAATATACGTATATTAGAGCTGCACGATTCTAGATAAAATGAGAATCATGATTTTTTTTGCTTAAAATAAAGATCACGATTCTTTTCACGATTCTTTCTGGATATTTTATTATTTTAAATATTCAACCCTGAAAATCGGGTTGTCAAACAGCAAAATAGTAACACATATTACTCTTTGCTTTACATTTAAATGAATGGAATGAAAACTATAATGTAATGTAAAAGTAATGTAAAAGAAAAAAAAATCACCATTAAACGTAATAAAAATAAACATTCCAAAGAACAGCATTATGTACAATGTGTACAAAATCATTAGCTCTATTTAAAAGCACTTTTTAAATACTTATCAAACAATGATTATTTTAGGGGGGCTAAAAATTTTGTCCTCAACTGTATATGTTTGCTGTAAGTGTGAATACACACACACTTCAGAATAAAATCCTTGATACTCTACCGTTGTATTTAATCATTCATTCTCCCCGTTTATTTTTAAATACATTTTTTTTATTTCAAACTCTACTGCTGAGTCAGCTCACATACATACACTAGGTTACGGTTATTAGCACCGCGTGATCGCAGCTGCGCAAAAACGCATGTGGCATCACGCCAACGAGAGGCGCCGCAAAATACGGCAGAAGTAATGCAAGATCATCTTTTTTTTTAAATATTTCAACGATCGATCGGCTGAGCAACGCTCGATGCGCGCGCGCGGACGAGACCAACGGTTTCTGTCAGACCGCTCGTCCGCTTGCGCGCGCATCAAGCAAAACTCAGCCGATCGATCAGAGAGTTATAATAGGCAGAATCGTATAATTGCTGGATTCGGATCGTGAAGAGGCAGGATCGAGATTGTGATCTTTTAACGATTAATTGTGCAGCTCTAATGTATATAATCAATAAATGAACCTGAATAGAAAAGAAACGTCATCTACGCAGTGACACTTAGCCAGCACTGATAAAAATAGCATGGTGAATTCTCCACTCTTGAGGTCCACGTAGCATGTGAACAGGAATTCAGCCATATATGGACGTAGCAAGTGGAATCACAACACCATCTACATTTAGAAAAAATATTTACCGTTACTATTATTTATCTATTATTCATGTAAAAGAGTCACAAGTTACTTTTGCTAAAAGAAGTGAATGAAGTAATAGTAGTATTGTTAAGGAGAATCATTTAGCCAGAAGTTTAGGTTGATGATGCTCAAGTTAACCTATTAAAGGAAGTTTATTTGTGCCTGAAAAATCAGGGCCACACAAAGTCTTGTGTTTTCAAGAAAAGTCTGTGGGTCTTTTTCAAATTAGCTCTTGATCTATGTTCTCTTCAAAGAAACTTCTTACTGCACATGAAGAGCAAAATGCTGAAGGATTCGCTGCTGCCGTGAGTCGTGTGTATGATGTCAGATGTTGTGCACGTTCCTCCGCTGATGTGATGCTGGTTTCTTCTAGATCCAAGAGTTTGAGTCTATAACCAGACTGGAGCAGTGGCACAGCGCCTTGTTACTGCGGATCCAGAGCAGCATTCCAGACGAGAGCAACCTCCGCTGACCCACTGACCGTCCCTGTCCGTTGCCTTGGGTGCGTTTGTCCATAAAGAAATCTACTCATCCCAAAAGTCCAGTCACCTCCAGAAAATACGTTCTGTTAAATCATCACCGTCTCCAGCCGCTGCTCACTCATATTCACACCATGATATTTTCACAATTTAATTTGCCAAAAAAAACTTGGATAACGTTTGAAGGTTAATTTAAAAGCATGATGTGAACTTTTATTTAATTCAAGTATTTATTTATGAATCATTTTAAATATTGAATAAACGGTTTAAAACCCAAAGTTGTCATTTCTTTGGAAAGACGAGTTTGTCGAGCATTAATCGTCCTCCTCCTCCTCTTCATCCTCCTGGTTTTCTGCCTCGTCGGAAGCCGTCTCCTCCTGCTGGGTGGCTCTGAAGGCCTCCTCTTCCTCCACGCTGGGGTCCAGCGCCTCCGTGATCTCGGGCCCGCTCGGATACTCGCTCTGCGGTGGCGGCGGCATGGCTGGCGTGAAGGCCTCGCCAATGTACCTCAGACCCCAGCCGATGTAGATGTTGCCGAACTTCCTGAAAGGCAAAGCAGCCTGTCATCTTACTGGTGGAAGTACCAAGTGTCATCAGAACACTCGAATCCTTCACGTTTGTTTGTGGAAATACTCAGCAGATGCAAGCAAATAAATGCTGTCGGAGAAAGTCACAACGCTAATGTCTAATCTGTTCCAAAGTTGCTGGACTGAAGGGTCTGAGCAAAACATGAATCTGCCCACTGCTCCGGGCCCAAATGTGTGCGTGTGGGTGGGAAACATTTTCCACTAGTGTTAAATAAAATATATCAAATAATTTAAAAAGGCACATAGATAACGAGACTCCATTGATTCATGAGTATCTAGTTTGTGGACAAACGTGTGGAAATGAGCCCTAACTGATCATGAGATCAATGAACGTGATTGGTTGGAATTTGCCTGCAACCGTAAGTGTGACCAGTGGGACGAGTGTCTGACATCACTTCCTCTGGTAGGCGTGTTTACTTCTCTCTGGCGAAGGCGTAGGCCCCGGGCCAGAGGTTGGAGCGCAGCACGGCGACGGCCAGCTGAGGAATGAGTTTGGAGGACAGCATGGAGGTCCAGGGCGGAGTCTCGCTGATCACTGTAGAAGAAGAGGGTTAGAACATCTGGCAGTGGCGAGAAACAGGTGGCTGAAACTGACTGGCGTCTTCCGTCAAAGACGTCAGCAGCGGAGGTCCACACTCGGGCTTCAGCACATCTGGGTCCTCCTCGTCTTCCTCCTCACTCGCATCCTCATTTTCTTCATCCTTCTGGTTCAGGTTCACCCACTCGCAGCGACCCTGCCACATTCAAGTTCAAAATTAAGTTTATTACATGACATAAGAAACTTACACGACGTAAACGTAAACTTACATAATAATAATAATAATATTTATTACATTCATACAAGTCAATACACTTCATGTTATGTTTTTTTTATATGTAATGAAGTTATTTATGTTATATGTTTTTTATATGTTATGTTTGTTTATTTTTAAGAATGTGTTCTGAGCTCAAATTCCGCTCCACGTTTGTATATTCCCGGCAATTTATAGCGAGTCGTTCCAGATCTTTCCACTTGGCACATGCAGAAATCAAAACCAAATAACGGTTCAACAAATTTTCAAATATATTTTTTTTTCTTTTTCATTTTTGGGAGTTTTTACCCACCAATCAGTATTTTGAGTGACCACCACATTAAGTTCAAGTTTATTTATATAGCACTTTTCTCAGTCCCAGACCAACGCAAAGCCGCTTTGAAGAACAGAGTAATCAAAAAAGAAAAATGTCCATCGTTCAGGGGTGTTCAGACTAGATCACGACAGTGGCTAGAAAAACAAAACCTCTCTGGCGGGGTGAGAGGAAATAAACCCGACTCTCCTGGTGCCAGTCTCCTCCGATGAAGATGGTTCGGGACGGTGTCTTCCAGTAGCACCAGATCGAAAACTGTCTATCCTGGTGGTACCGACACTCCTCAGAAGACCATAAGCACTTGCATACTTTCTTGATGATCTGATTTTCCAGAAACCTAAAATGTTTGGCTAAATCCTTAACTTGACCTGATCATCAGCAGAAGGATTTAACAATTCAAGTAAAACAAGTCTATGCCAAAATCCCAAGCATTTTATGGAAAAACAGAATTAATTCCTAGGTCATAGACCATAGTCTGAACACAGATCAACAATGGACATTTTTCTTTTTTAAAGACTCTTTTTTTTTCCTAATTCCGCANTCAAGTAAAACAAGTCTATGCCAAAATCCCAAGCATTTTATGGAAAAACAGAATTAATTCCTAGGTCATAGACCATAGTCTGAACACAGATCAACAATGGACATTTTTCTTTTTTAAAGACTCTTTTTTATTCCTAATTCCACATTGCGACTTTGCGTTGGTCTGGGACTAAGAACAGTTTAATTGCTCCTGACTTGACATTTGGAAGAGGGATGATTACTTTGTCACCTAGTGAGGGCAAATCGAGACCTAGATGCATCTGGGAACGGTGAGACTTTATTAAAAATAGAGTCTGTCAGGCAAGAGACCAAGGCAGGCGGAGACAGCAAACCAGGCAACAGCTGTGGACACCAGTTTAACAAACAATGATACTCAGACACACGTCGCTGCACTGAAGCCGTGTGTTTGCTCTGGAGCGTCACACACGTTTGTAATATGTGCGTGTTTGCACACCCCTAGTTTTTGAGATTCTAAAATGGTGAAACGAGTGAACGCGGTAAGACGGAAGAGATTGGCATAATGCCGCGTTCAGACTGCACGATTTTAGCCCCAATTTTGAGTCGCCGACAGGTTTTGAGAAATCGCTGACAATCGCAGGCAAATCGCTGCTCGCTCCCGCGAATGACAATCACACAGTCTGAATGATTAAAGACTCGATTTGGAGAATCGCCGACGAGTCGCCGACGCCTGTGAGATATTTGGCATGCTAAATATCTGGACCTGTCGGCGATTCACAATCACGCACTGTGAAATGTGTTTTGACTGAAAATAACGTCCACGATGACCAATGAGAGAGCAGATACGGGGTAGCGGGAAATTCGGGGAGGAGTTACGAAGATACAGACAATATGAACAAACATGGTTTCGAGGCAGAAAATGGCTTTTTCTCTGTCTTTTTGGACAGAAGATATTGAAGAGAAATTAGTTGAAATATGGCAGGAGCACCCATGTCTGTATGAAGTTTCATCGGAGCTGTAATCCTTGCTCCTCGCGTCTCCCCGGCCATTTCCTTCTCCACAATCTTCTCTTTTTTTATTGTTTTCACTGCATATGAGCGCACATGCCATTTGCACAGCAAGCTTCTTTCGGGCTACCATGTTTAATAATAATACTAAAATCTCCCGGGTTTTTTCGTGACATCGCGTTATTTCCCTCACTTCTCGCGTGTGTTTGGTTGTGAGACGCAGTTTCCAGACCGGTCAGAGGTTGAAGTCATGCAATGTGAAAAAAAAATAGAAAAAAAGTCATGCAGTGTGAAACCCTCTGTCTGCGATCAATCGCGCAGTGTGAACACAGCAGTGACCGATCGCTGGCCCAGAGAGTCATGCAATGTGAAATGATCTGTGACCCGACTACTGTGAAGATCGTGCAGTCTGAACCCGGCATTACCTGCGTTAGAATGTGCTGCACGTGATGGACCCAGTCGCTCAGAGAAGTTGCCATTTCGTTGACAGAGATGGGCTCAAAGTCAGGATTCTCCTCGATCTGATGCTGCTCGTCCATCTCGTCGTCCTCCTCCTCTAAGAACCGGTAGAAGCTGGAGGGGCTGACATGCGTTCCCGCCGAGATCCGAGCGATCTGCGCCCGCAGGTAGTTGGCCTCGTTGCCAGGGAACGGTGGGTAGCTCCTGATGGGGGCGTCGGGCATGCCGGTGAAGTACTTGCGGATCTGGCGGGACACGGCGATCTGGGCGGGCGTGACCAGCGGCAGGCGGGTCCAGGGCATCCCGGGCTCGCTGCAGACGAAGTATGTGAACTTGTTGGTTCCGGTGCTGTGCTTTTCCACTGGCACCATAGGAGGCGGCTTGTACGAGGACTTGGGCGGTGGATCGTCCTGCCCGGAGGAAAATCGAGAGACTTTAGGAGGTGGTGTCTCTCTGTGGTCAAGTGTGTGTGATTTACCGGCTCCAAACCCTCTGACTCGTTTTGTTCCTGTTCTTCTTCCTCTCGCTCCTCCTCTTCCGGCGTCTCCTCCTCTTCCTCCCCTTCGCCCTCCTTGAATTCCCCCTCAACCACAAAGTAGTTTCCCCGCGTGCCGAGGATCTTTCCCCAGAAGCGACACCTCTGCAGCGGATACAGGTCCAGCAGCTGCTTCATGGCCAGGAACACCTTGGACATCTCCTCTCTGCCCAGGCCCACGCCCGCTTGCTCAAAGAAGAAGGCCAGCTCCGCCACGTCCTGCAGGGGAAACTCCACCTGACCCAACACACACACACACACACACACACACAGTCTCTTTGACATGAAGCCCTTCATCCAATATGTTGGACTGCAATCAGTGAGCAGTAGCGGCTACAGTGACCACGAAACCGGACTGGAAAGAAAATAAAACTGGGGAGAAGCGACGCGCTGGTGCCAGTCCAACGCCGTCTCGCTCCTGTAGGCAGGGTCAGGGTTAGGGAAAATATAATACAAAAAACTCTAACGAGTCAGAGCACTGACACAGGATATCGTAAAAACCTTGATGAGCCGAGAAACTAAGTAATAATACTCAGCTACTTTACTCGCTTATTTATACTTTACTTGAGCAACTGTTTTCCCCGTTTACTTTTTACTCCTACTTTCTACTTTTTTATGCTATTATCTGTACTTCCTACTCCTTACATTTGAAAAACTAGCCGCGTTACTCCGGTTAGGTTTCAGTTAGTTTTATTTCCGTGTTGTCATCGATCTAAAAAACCATCCAGATAAATGGCGCCATACGGTTCCGGTGAACTTCATTGTAGTTGGATGAGACGTATAAACACGTATCATTCTGAAACCCTATTGGTTTGTGCGTGGTCCATCGCACCTGTGCATCGTAAATACCGAGAGGTCTTCGCCACAGCACACGTCACGCACACACCAACAGATCAGTACTGCACGGAAAGGCCTGGTGAACTGCACACAAGGCAGTAAAGGTGTATTAAAGCTGCTGGAGATCTCAAAGCTCACATCAACACTGACAGATACATTTCAGTTAGTATCTTTGTGATACTATTTATTTATCTGACTATTATTTATTAAGTTTCACAGATTTTATTTTACTTTATTACAGAAGTTAATTTTACACCATTGACGCATGTTCAAAATAGGGAATCAACTCTAGAAAACCAAAAAATGGTCACGTACCCTAGTAAGATGTTTTACTTCAAGTGGTTTTACCAGTACTAGTAACAGTAATTTTACTTGAGGGACAATGTTGATCTGATACTTTTACTTCCATAGAAGTATTTTTAACTCTAATATTTATACTTCTACTTAAGTAACGAACGTGACTATCGGCCACAAATCCAGAGGCTGTGTCTCGCCTCAAGCCTCAGCAGTTCCAGCTCCACCTGCCCCGGACTGGTTACAGCTAGGCTTTTATGTCTATATAATATTAAAATACTTACCACAAATCCACTAAACAGTCATTCTAAAAGTTTTAAAAAACATACGATTGCTGCTTGCAACTATTTAAATGTATTTAATGGATATATATTTTACTAGGGGCTGTGTGTGTGTGTGTGTGTGTGTGTGTGTGTGTGTGTGTGTGTGTGTCTGACCAGTTCCTCCTGCTCGTCCTCGCTGGTTCCGCAGGAGAAGAGGTTCTTGAGCTGATCCGCTCGCAGCTGGTCGGGTGAGGGGGGCTGGAGGTCGCGGAGCGTGTCCTGCTTCACCCGGAGGAACCCTTCCTTCACCTCGCGGCTCAGGTCCTCCACCACATCCACCGCGTTGCCCGGCCGCTCGTCCAGGATTTTGGTCAATAGTCGGACCAAGTGATCATAACTACACAAACACAGCCGCGTTTACTCCGCAGTAGTTCATCTCTAGACGTCTGCCTCTGTGATTGTTTAGTCGTGTGTGACGTCATTGACTCACAGATTCAGGTTGGTTTTCGTGCTGTTGGTCAACATGAACATCTTGAAGCGATCGGCCGCCTGCACCAGCCGCTCGAGAGACGCGCCCTCCTGCTTCTCCATCGCCATAAAACGAGCGGGTTTTGTAAGATGAACTGCTACAGTTTTATACTTTACCCTGTTTGTTTACCACACAAGTCTGGCTAAACTTGTCCGAGGCTTCGGTTTCTTCCTCGGCATGTCTTGTTGCTAGGGACGCCGTTGCTACAGTAATAACAAAGCGGTTGTCTTGCGGTGTGTTGGCCTCCAGCCCCCACTAAATAAATGATTTAAACGGACTTTATTTTTTTGGAACAAATGCTCTAAAAACACTCACGAGCGCGCACATGTGGTCAAGCCTGGGACAATGCACATTTTATAAAATAAAAAAAAATAATTTATCATTTTTCAATAAAATGTATAGGTACACCGGCACAGTAAATGTTTCGAGTAAAAAAAAAATTGTTGGATAAGAATTTGCCATTTTGATGAAGAATTTTGGGCATGACTGTGTGTGTGTGGTGCAAATTGGACTGTTATTTCTGGCTATACTTTGTACTTGTACTGAGTATCAACAATATCATCAATATTTTATGCGCTTTGAGACAGTTGTAACAGTGAAAAGCTCCCTACAAATGTACTGAACTTGAACCATTTCTGAGTGTCTGTATTCTTTACTCCACTATATTTGAATGGACACTTACCGTTACTCATTGTGATTGCCTTGCTGTTAATTTCACTGGCGGACGAGGTGATATGACCATCTGCATGATGCTGAAGGTACTGGATGCTGTTTATCAACTCAATCACTTCAACGCCAATTAGGGTTACACTGTTTTAAACATTTGTGTTTGATTGAGACTGACTTTTGTTCTTTATGTTTCTTGTTCTGCCATTTTGAAACATTGTCATGTTAAATTAAATTATTTCTATATTGGGAAAAAAAAACCTCATTGTTTTTTCGCATTAACTATTTTTCGAGCCTAAATTCAGTCAAGTGAACATCTGACATTTAACCACAAGTCCTAATTTGTTTGATTATTAATTTAAGTGTATTGGACTGCAGTTGTTTATTATTACAGTTATTACGGTCTTTAACACAGTAATGTTTCCAAAGAACAAGGCTTGGGCTGAAGACAGATGCAGCTCTACTACTACCGTTTACACTCTTTCAAGATTATCATCATCAATAACATTACTGCAATATTATTGTGCTACGTCCAACACCTGATCATTAGCCAGTCAACATTTATAACTTTTGTGTGTGTGACAATAATTTTTACATGATTCTTTAAAATCTCTCTCTTCTGAAAGTGTTTTATTAAATTCAAACATGCCAATTTACGTTTTTACAGGCAAATAGAAAAGCAAGCGGTACATTCACAATATGGATGAGGCCTAAACGTTCTGTTACTGTAGGTGTTCATCACACACACACGCCCCGTAACGTGAAGTCCACCGCATCAGTCCTCAACACTTTCTCCAGCTTCCACTTGATCATCCTGCTGGGCCTCGTCGGTGGGCGTGGCCTGATCAAGGACAGAATCAGGCTCGGCTGTCGACTCCTCCATGGGTTCCTCTGTGGTTCCCGCCACGGGCCTGGAGTCGTCTGAGATCTCCATCTGCATAAGTTGAAAGCATCAGGTGAGCAGACAGACGTGGCTTCCTGGCCTGCGTGACCTGTAGCGTCTCCTTCACCTGTAGCGCTCCTTCGCCGGTGGCCTCCGCATCAGATTCGGCCGTTTCTCCAGGCTCCGTGAGCTCCTCCACCAGATGGATCCTGCTGGAGACGTGCTGCTGCACTGCTTCCGCAAACACCACTGGGGCGGATGGTTCCTTCACCGGATCAGATGCAGACACGGGCTTCGGTCCACAGAGCTGAAGGGAGGAAGGGAGGGAGGATGGTGGTGAAGGACACGTCTCCTCAGACACTGGCCGGCCGTCAAACCTCTGGTTCTTCTGAAACTTCTGGAGGTGGAGGTTCGAGCGGAGGCTCTGGCTCCTGCTTCTTGCTGTTGGCCTCCAGAACATTCATGATGGAGGTGGGAATGTGGGCCTGCTGCAGATCACACAACAACAGAACGTGCCGTCAAATACAGACACAAGCGCGAGTGTTTTCACTGTCGAAATGGATTACTAGTCGGATTTTTTAAGTATATTTTGATTTCTGGATGATCTTAATGTGATTGGAGAATGGCACCTGGTGCGGCGTGAAGGAGAGGACGTGCTGCAGCAGCAGCTCCCTCATCTCGGGGCAGCGCTGGAAGACGGCACTCAGCTGGGAGGGGGGCAGCTGCAGCAGGACGCCGTAAGACTGCGGGCGTGTGCGCTGGCAGCACTTCACAAAGCCCTCCCACACTTTCGGATACTTCCAGACCTGCGGCAGCGGAAGACGCACACGTCAGCTGGTGCGAGGCGGCGGCGGGGGCAGAGGGCGCAGTCACCTGCTTGAGGATGAGGCGCGCTAGAATGTTCATGACGAAGCCCGCCAGGCGCGGGTACATGGAGAGGAACTGGATAACGGTGCGCATCAGGAGGATGGGGAGCGGCGTCTGCTCCATCAGCTGCTGGATCACCACCACCAGCACTTCTGACGTGTACACCTTCTTCTCGCCGAAGCACAGGTTAGTCGCTGGGAAAATACAAGTACAATGTTAAAAATATGAAACGTTCGCTTGTATTTCAATCCATACGCTTCCCACCGTTAATGTTCATGGTTGCGGGCTGCTGAAGCCAATCACAGTTCTCCTTGGGACAAGACCACATTTCTATTGGATGATTCTCAACATCTAGCCATCATTATGTGAACTTTCAATAAAGTCTTCCGCCAGAGAGAGAGAAAGAGAGCGTGAAAGACAGAGTGAGAGAGAGCAAGAGAGAGAGATAGAGAGACAGAGTGAGAGAGCGAGAGACAGAGAGAGCGAGAGACAGAGCAGAGTCTGTATGGAATCAGATTACCAACAATATCAAATGTAAATGAATAAAAAAACGAACGAAAAACAAACTAAAATCTCTAAGCATTTTGATTTAGCTTTTTACTTTTAATCTCCACATTTTCACATTAAACTTTTTTCTGGCTCTGCGAATGGTTGGCCACCAATCCAGAGTGTGTATCCTGCACAGATAGGCGCCAGCTCCCCGCGACCCTGTAAAGGATGAAGCGGTAGAAGATGACTGACTGACTTTTTTCTGTTGCTTTTCAGATTTTTCCTTTTGGACTTTTGCCAGTAGTGCATCAGAGTGGGCGGCGCAGCGTGGGGTGTGTGCAACAATAGGGCGTTAGCTCTTCTGCTGTTCACTTCCTGACCTGTCTGGTGCTGTTGCTCTCCAGCCGTTGTGAGATCAGTAGTGCCAAAAAGATTTGCACGCGAGAAACCTCGAATTGTGCGAGCGCAGCTTGAATTGAGCGCGCACGTTTATATGCGCCCGCGCTCAATTCTTCACACGCTCACGCTCAGTTCTCGTCTGCGCGCCTACAAATCTTTATGGCACGAATTTGAAACATTGCTCTGATTGGTTTAAGCGAACCAATCGTGGAGCAGACCACCGCCATTGCTAAGTAAACATTGACTTCTGTTTAACACGTTTAAACTCTGTCTCTTTGCTTGGACTAATAATCACAGTGCATTTCAGTTTTATTAATGAAGTAGAAAGAACAAAGAGAGTTGAAATACCCTTGATGATGGACTTCATGTCGCACTTGGAGGAGTCGATGTTGTGCAGGGCGATGAGGAGCTCCCCAGGGGTGAGCGGAGACATGGAGGAATTGCCATCGCCTGTAGAACAGACACACACAGAGCCGTGACGCTCAACCAGCTGCAATGAGAAAAGAAGACTTACCCAGCAGACGGTTGAACACCTCCTTCACCACGACGGGATTGAGCTTGATGAGTTTGGGTAGAGCCTGGACCACTTCCGCCTGTTTGACAACACATCTTCAAGTTGTGCGTTGGATTTCATTTGATTACATTTTCATTAGAATTTCAATACAGATTAAAACACTGTTCGTCTGGCTAATGAGCCACACAAGCCTTCTACATGAATACAGGCTGATGTTTTCTTTCTTCTGGAAAACATGAGATCACCCCTTTACTGCCGATTCTGCAGAACATTTCTGCCAAACTACCAGACGGCCAAGGTTTGACCAACCTTTTCCAAGCCGTTTATGACGGGAATGAGGAAGCGGACGTCCGGCACTCGCTTGTGGTAAAGATCCCTGACGCGCTCCACCAGCTCCGGCGAGGGAGACACTGAGGGGCCAGACGCACGTCAGATCAAGACACACACACACAGGTGTTCCACAGACCTTTATCTGTGAGGATGTGCAGACAGCGGGTCACCAGGGTCTCCGCTCCTTTAGGACAGTTCTCCACCAGAAGCAGCAGGTCCGGCGAGCTCATGCCCATTCCTCTGATCTGCAGCAAAGCAGGATTAACGGCGAGTCCTGGAAGCGTCAAGGCACAGACGAGGCCTTACGGGCTGCTCGATGACCCTCAGTACGCTGCGCTTGATGTCGGCGATGGCCTCGGTGTAGACGGCCGCCAGCTCATGCACAAGCCGATGGTTTAGAGGCAGGAGGGACAGGTAAAGGTAGAGACACTGGCGCACCGTCTCCTCGGTCCAGGGAGCCGCTACCTCTGCGGGCGAAAGTCAGACGCTTGTGAGTTTGTGGGAGTCACCCCTCCACCGTCAGCCGCTGACAGAAGAAGAGGTTCTGACCCGTGTCCTCCGCTGCTCCGAACAACAAGGAAGGAGGGTTGGGATGAACCAGGAACTGCATGTAGGTGAGGGCAAACTTCTCCACGCAGTCCTTCAGGTGCTCCTTCTCATACATGCGCTTGATGAAGCCCAGAGCCGTGGAGCGCACCTAAGCGTCCGACAGCGTGTGAGCGCGGGAAACGACCACACCACACCGACAACGCAAGGCTCACCTTCTCCTTTTCGTGAGAACTGAGGTTCAGCAGAACATTGAGGTACTGGTACTGTCTCGACGGCCGTTTGAGAATCAGCTCCTTCAGAGTGGAAATGCCCAAGTACACGCGCGACTGAAAGAAACGAAAACATTAGCCACGTCTATCAGAACCCGTGCGGTCAGAAGTTGTCGCACAAGTTTCGATATGTTTCGCCATATTGACAATCTCACTCACTTTACATAACAGTTGTTATGTAAACAACAAAAAGTTATTTTGGCTGTCGTTTCACTGGCTGATGCGCTGCATTGCCAATGCAATGAACCACATACCAACCAATAGGGTGTCAGAACGATGTGTTGATACATCTCATCCAACCAAAATCAAGTTCATCGTAATGGCGCCCGGGTTAAAAAAAAACCTTTTTTAATTCAATGACAAGTCCGAAACAAACCAAAACAAAATAAGAGTAACACTGCCGTTTTTTTTTATGTAAAGAGCATGTAAAAAGTAAAAATCAGGCAGAAAAAAATGATTACCCATGAAAAGTACAAGGCTGGCTAAGATCTACCTAAGTATTGTTACTTGGTGACTTGACACCTCTGCTCCAACAAACCTCGTCTTCACAGTAGCGCTGAATCACCTCCAGAGCAGAGTCGGTGATGACAGGAGCCTCCAGCACGAGCTTGGTGAAGAGCCTGAGACAGGAAACGGAAGAGCATCTCATCTGATCTACAGCGCTCATCATGTAAACGGACTACTGCATGTTTTGGCTGATTCTAGCGTGGAAAGAAAACAACAGGAAGTCTAGAATTGCCCATCAATCAAGAGGCAGCAACGTCAAACGTGTCTTACACCCTCCATCAGTGGAATCATAATTGACAGATAACATTCATTTCAACAAGTCGTTGACAGGGAACAGGTATAAAGAACAGCACTACTGAGGGGTGCGGGGAGGCGTTTCTGCATGTTTTACACCCTAAAAACACTTTTGTAGTTTTTGGGTTTGTAGAATCACGTAAAAGTCACGTGCTTGACGCTCACCCGTCCCTCTGCTCGGGCTTCTCCTGCAGGCCAGACAGCAGCGTGAACAGGCAGCGCTCGTAGCTCTCCAGCGAGCCGCAGGACGCCTGACTCAGAAAGGTGTTGTACTCGTGGTACAGCAGCGAGAAGGCCAGCTCACTTCGGCTCCGCATGTCGTCTAGGATGAACTGCAGCAGGTCGCTCTTCTTCCCACCCTCGAACTGAGTCACCAAGCGAGCCAGAAGCTTCACGCGAACCTGTGTGGGACAGGACCAGACGGTTCAGCGACTAGACGGCCTCAGATTCCACTCCACCTTCACCCACATGAGACATTCCGCTGCGAGCGATGACTTTCTCAGACTGGACGATGCGCTGGATGGCTTTGTTGCTGAGTTTCTCCATTTGCGCCTCGGAAAAAGGCTGCACCACATCGGCCAGTTTGAACACCTTCTTCCTGCCGCTGGTGCCGGGCGTTCTTAACGCAGAGAGAAGAGGGTGTGAGCGGTGGATTGACCTCAGAGAGCTGACTGACACTGGCACTACTTTGGCTGTGTGGTGGGCAGTATGGGCCCCGGAAGCTTCTTGATCTGAGGAGTCTCTTCAGACACGAGGGTCTTGTAAGCCCCCACCACCGAGATGGCTTGACCCAGCGGCACAGCAGACAGCTTGCGGATGATCAAAGGGTCTCGCGAGCTGGACTCTCCGGCCTCGTCCTCCTTCAGCTCTTCCTCCCGTGCCTTGCATAGCTTTAAGCCTTTAGAGACGAACGGGTACGAATCACGGGGTGAGGGTACAACACTAGACGTGAGCTCACCAGGTCCAATGCCAGCAGAAGTCATCTGCGTAGCCATCAGTCTGGCCAGATGTTTGATCTGAGCTTCAGTGCCGGCCGACTCTACTGGTGTGTATGTGGCTTGGAACGAGGCTGGCATCACATCAGGCAGGTAAACCATACTAATGAGGACCTGGCAGAGGGAGATTCAGTGGCATTAGGACACAGACACACACAGCTGGCATAGCGTCTTTGTAACAGCCTCTCTAGATAGAGAAGACATCAGACAGATGATAACAAGGCGACAGACAAACATAGAAACAGATATGATAACAGATACATGAAAATCGAAGTTAGACTCACAAATTCCCAACTTATTGGCCTGTGCTATAAATACGCACGATTGTTCATTTCAGGTATTAAAAAAGTTTAAATAAAATTATAATATATTATAATTTTAACTCTATAATATTACATGACTGAAAAAGTACAAAATATTAAACATTTATGAATATTAAAATATTTAGAAAATGTATTGGTTATTGTCCATAATTAACTAATTAACATACTTAACATAATTAACTCCATTATTAACTAATAAAAATAAAATATAAACAAACATGTAATAAAAATGAATAACAAATTATATATCTAATTGTTAGAAATTGTTAAAATTGATTATAACAAGTCAGCATCAAACCACCTTGGAGTAGCGTACACACACACACGCACACACACCAGGTTGGCGACGTTGTCTGGCGACAGTAGAGGTAAGAGGAACTCTGCCGTGAGGTCGATGGCGGACTGAGCACCGGCAGAAGACGAGGGTTTAGGTGGCACCACAGCAGCCTGTTCTTCCTTGTCCTCGTCATCCTCAACCATAGTGGCCTCTGTGAACGAGAGTTTCAAGAGTTCCCCGACTACTGTGGGACGAGTTCGGAAAGCGTCCGTACCCATCTTGATCCTCTTGTCCTCCGTGTAGGGCTCGTGATAGTGTCTCTTGCGGGGCGGGGCGGCGGTGGGGGTGCAGCGGCTGATGTCGGCCTGAGACATGCCCAGGTCCAGCAGCAGGGTGGAGATCTGGCTCTGGAAGTCCACGTTGCTGGGATGCTTGAGCAGGGACACCAGGTGAAGCTTCAGGTTCTTGCGCACGCTGCTCACCTGAGACTTGGCCAGAGTCGGCGGCAGGTTCGCTGAAAGCAAAAGGATTAGGTCGGGATCTAATTTCAAGAACCCAACAGCCGGGATAAAGCACATGTGAACGTGTTGAAAGATCATCCGAAAGCGTGTTTGGAGTGTGTGTGTGAGACGTAAGGCCCGGACAACATGGTCCAAACCTCCTACTTGAGAAGACGTGCGGCTGACCAGCTCACCATGCAGCATTTCGTAGGCCTGGACCACCTCTGACATGAACATGGGCCGCTGTCGGGCCAGTGTGGCCAGCGAACCCAGCGCCGTGGTGAGGTTAATGCTGGAAATGGCTGGATGCACCATGAACTTCAATAGCTGCTCCAGAGCAGACTTCCCTTCTTGACTTAGGGCGTCTTGTAGAGAAAAGAAAGAATGAACAACAGAAAGAGGCAAAGCGACAGATGAAGAAGCAGAGGCTATGTGTTCTCGTCGTACCGTAGCGAATGTACTTGTGGTCTTTGGGAATTCTGTCCAGGCTGATGTCGCCCTCCTGCTTCCTGGGCGTGTCAGAGTCTGCCGTGCGAGGAGAGAGGGTGACGATGAGGGACTCGGTGAACTTGATGGCATGAGTGCGCACTCCATCGTTCTCGGAATCCAGCAGAGCCAGAACCTTCTCTTTCATCTGGGTCACCATGTTCCAACAGGCCTGGCCCATGTCCTGGTCGCCCCGGGTGCGCACCAGCCACTGAAACGCCGAGTGAAGAGAGGTCACCTGGTGGATTTACTACATCAAACGTCGTGAGTGCCACACCTGCAGAGACACTTTGTAAAGCTGCGTGAAGGTCAGGATGGCCTTCTTCACCACGTTCACACTGTCGTCGCTCATCAGCATGTTCAAGTTGGCGATAAGTTTCACCAGAAGCTCATTGTCACGTTTACTGTAGAACAAAACACCGGTCACACACACACACAGAAACGGTGAAGTGGTCACGCCGTCAGGACTCACCAAGCCTCCTCGATGAAACCAATGACAAACTTGCGCACTTCGATCGACTTGTCGGACTGAAACGCGATCATTTCCTAGTGAAGACACAAGCAGAAGACACTAACGTACAGTCCCTTTCTATTATATCTGTGTTGTTCTGCTTCCGCTAAAACATTGTTTATAATTAGCAACGTGTTTATAAGCAAAAAAAAAAAAAAAAAAACAACGGCAGATCTCAAGCCTTTTAATAATCAGATCAGGAATAAAGTGTTATAATCTGTATTGTGTTCTTCCCTCCTATATATGTTTTCTCTGTAAATATGCATGTATGTGTAGGTAATATATGTAAATTTCTCATTGTTGGGACAAATAGAAGGTTTTCCTCTTCTTCTCTTCAGTTTCTTGGGTCTGTGTTTTATAGAGTAATGACAAATTGATTTTAATTAAGCAAATGACGAGTAAGGTTTTACATTTCTATCTTTTCCGGGTGTGAATCATTAACACACACAAGTATTAATCTTCTACGTCATGCACAGTCGCAATCACAATTATGTAAAGGACTAGTTTGATTTTGGGTCAAACGTGATTTAAGTCAATTGGTGCAAAATGATGTGCGATGCTGAACAGTGAGATCAGTGAGCGGTTAGTTTTTCTTTATTCTCTGGATCAGGCATAAAAACGTAAACGCTATTAATGGTCGCGGACATGTGACCAGAGGAAAAATTCAGACTTACATCCAGAAAACTGTCAAAAAGTGAAGGGTCCTTGTTGATGATCAACTCCTGAACCTGAAACACACAGCAGGTTCCTCAGGTCAACATGGTGCTGCAGGTTCAGCGCACGAGTCTGAAGGTTCTGACCTGTCTGAGGAGGAGGAGCTTCTCTTCAGTAGAAATCAGTGCAGCCTGGTTGAGCATCTCCACTACCTGCCACACAACACACACACACACACACAGAGTCAGAAAAACGTCAAGTGGTCAGCAACCGCATGATTCCAGTGACTTACCTTCTCACTGGTGGTCATGTCAAAAGCCGCATTTTCCTCTGGGGCGAGGACAGTTCCTGCGTGCTCCTCCATGTCTGACGCCATATCAAACCCTAGAAAAGTCCAACTGATTCAGTCCAAGACCAGGAAAATTCTGAAGCAAACGCAGTGCTGATAACGGACGGGTCATTAGTGGTGGCCAACCAATCACAGCCCCTGATTCTATTGCTATTGGATTGGTCCTGATAGACGGGGGCAGGGCTCAGCGTTTGAAGAAAGAGGGATGAACAGATGAGAAAAGGAATCCAAACAATGGAAGTAAAGTGTTTTATGCAAATTACCAACGTAGAAATATAGCTGCAAGTAGAAATTAATCCACAGTGCTTGCCTTTATCTGTCCCACAGCGGGGAAACTGCATTTTAACTCATTTACATATTTATAAATCGAGAATGCTGTCTGTCATCATGATATGAAAGGTTGTAGAGTCTGCGTGAGTGACAAAAATCATTAGTCCAGGACATGATTACACTAAAAGAAATATAAAAACCCGATGTGCGGGACTACAACCAACAAACAAACACACACGCACGCGACAATTTCGACAAACACGCCGTCCTGGTTTAACCACATGATTACGCTTCAAATAAAGCCAACGTTACAAATCAAATATCAACATAGTACGAATAATGTCCCTGATTTCAAGTAGTCGCTGCGCGTTGTTAAATATTAGCGCAATGCTAATTTAGGTGCAACAAGTCGTCGATTAGCTTAACCGAACCGCATTGAAAAGGCGCTGGACCTCACCTTGTCACGACCTTCTTTTTAAACTTCAAATAAACCAAAGATTTTCATTTTATAACAACTTCGCCAGTTACAAACTGCCCTTTCGTATCTAATATGACAGATGAATCGTCTGTGCCGCCATGCAGAGGACAACAATCGCTTCCGGGGTTGAAAAATGGGATGATGGGAATTATAGTTCTTGTTCATTTCCTGCTGATGACGTTTGGCTTTGAAGATGCGCTTCGACTATTTACTGTTAAAAATGACTCAAAACTCATTATGTAAAACAGAGAATAAAAATAAAATCCCACCAGTAAACAGTATACTGATATAAAAAACCATTCTTATTAATTAATTCATACGGAAGTATATGATGACAAAAGACAATTTTAAATATTGCATTAATATAATTCTAAAATAAAGAATAATTGAAAAATGAACACAAAAGAATGAGCCCTAAATTCTTCGTTAGTCACAAGAAACTGCTTTGCTTTTTTCAAGACTCACGTGATCTAATTTTAATTTAATTTGTCGAATCAAATTACAGTACATTTATTTTAAGCTGTCACATACAAGCTTTTTTAATTTTGCCAATTTTATTTTAATTACAGCATATTAAAATAACACAACTTTTATTTAGCCCTAATACTTACTGTGATAAATGTGAGGACTTTTCGGTCTTTGTTTTTCAGGATATAAAAAGATTTTAAATTTTAAAACTTTTTTTTAAATAATATCTAGTTAATAGGACATTCCGCTGTCCTATCCCAACCCTTTTCAATCCTTTCATTTGTAAAGGTTGATCTTTCATAAAAAAGAATGCACTCTGGAGCAAAAGTGATCTTCATAATACAGGTGAACAATGAACATATTTGCAATTGCAACCATCTTGTTTTTCATTTGGCACAGTAACTTTGAGACTGTCAACTGGGAAAAGCACTCTAAAAATAAAATTGATTTTAACATCTACCCAAAACCACACTTTTGTTCATACTTTTATAGATGTCCATGTAAATTGACGGACATAATATTTTATGCAGGATATTTTAAAATGTATTATTATTGTAATACATTTTTTAAAGATATTATGATATTATAGAGCTTATTTTACAATACCTAGAGTCAATGAGAGAATAGTTTTACAGGGGTAGACAATAAGAGACATTTGCCAGTAATTTTTGAAGTTCACTGGCCCGACTACCAAAACCACTGGCCCAGGTCGACGCATCGTGCATTGGTCCCAAAAATCGCACCATTTCTTAAATTGTATACTGTTAATTAAATGCTTTTATCTAAAGCAACATAGATGTCAGTAACAATTTGTCAAGATTAGTAAAAATTGTAGTTTTTCCAGAGAATGGAAAAATCGGCCTAATCTTGAGCAGCTAGCACTATTTAAGTGTTTTTGGCAGCTTTGTCATAGTTCCCCTGCATTGTCTGGTTTGCTTTGTTCAGAATTAATCAGTCTTTAACAATCATAGTAATGATAAAAGAATATTTACCGTCCAAGTGCCAATAATGTGTTACAAATAAAACAAGCAAAGAGCAGCATCACAGTAGTGACTTAATCAAAGTGCCACAGTAAAGTGTTTTTACTCACTCCTACCACAGTGATCTAAACGCCAAATACCTATGACCTTACACAATTGCAATAAAAACGTTTCGAAATAAATTTGATGCAACAACAAAAAATAGGAAATACAAAAATATATTTACATTTAAATGTTAAATAAACATTTAATTTAAACTGATAAAAGTATCCAGACCTTCTTGGAGTTGAAGACCATGAAAAATTACAAATAATAAACTTTAATCGTCTAAGACGTTTGAAAACTTGGAGAAAAGTTTAGGAACTTTGCGTGTGTGATGAGGACTTGTGTTACTCTGTTCTTCGGGTTATATTCACGATAGTAGTTTGGCCATTATACTTTGGTTTAATAGTAAAGCGTGTTGTTTCACAGTCGTGAAAGGCGTAAATAAAGTGGCGTTAGCATTATACATAAATGCGTCGTGATCTAACAAACCTTCCTTTTAAGAGATAATCGGTAAGCAGTTGCTGTCTTTTTTCTCCCGCGCTGCTTTATTTAATCTTGCTTTAAGTTTTTGATGCCCAGATTTAACGAGCGTTATTCGCAGCGCGAGGACGTTGCTTCTTGTACGTTCAGGCCACCGGGCCATTTATATTGTCGACCCCAGGTTTTATGATTTTCATTCTGGACAGCAGAACAAGGTTGTAATAAAAAAAATCTACTTAAAACAGCTGTAACCAAGTAGCAAACATTGCAAATGAAAAGAAGAAAAAAAACAAGGGCACACCGTTTGATTTGTTCCTGATTATATTTTAAAATACAAAATAACGAGTTTTGATTTGACACAAAACCATAAGCAGTTTCTGCTTTACAGACAAGACACGAGGTAAAAACATTTACACACCAGGGTCTATTTAATGGTAGTAACTAGTACTTTTATTTAAAAGTCATGGCATTTAGCTAGTACTGTCATTACTAACCTGCGACCAGAGAACGTATTTGCATCATTTAAAAAAAAAATTATTATATTTAGAAAAACAGCTTCCACAGGCTTGAGATATCAGCAGTTATTCAAAAGTGAAGTCCTTAAAATGTTCAACACGATCTTAGAGAAAGGTCTTACGTGTACTGCACTGAAAGGTTAATCTTTGCTCTTACACACAGGGCTGCTCTCAACAAACACACCAACTGCAAAAGGTGGTTCGTTCATCTTAGAAGAAAGAAACGAAAAACAGTGGTGAAACAATGGTGACAACACTCCCTCTAAAAAGCTAATGTGAAAGGCGTCTTTACAGATGAATTGCGCTCCATTTAGCAAACCCATCATATGGACCATGAGATGCAGAACCTACACTATGTTACTAAATCCAAACATCGCCTTTACGAATAGATCGGTGGTCGAAAAGAACAAGTAAGCTGCGTGTAAACAAATAGTCGACACAAAATTAAAAGCCCACCAAAACTGTGGAGCCTTTGAAGATTTGAACGGAAAAGAAAAACACCAAATGATGATGGGGAAGGGAGGACGAGCAGAGAGAGAAAGGCCTGATGGAGGAATGATGCGGAGAGGCGAGGCGTGCTACTGGGTTCCCTGCGCTCCCTGGTTGCCCTGGCTGCCCTGCTGGTTGTAGCTGCCGTACTGGTTGTAGTACTGGCTCCACTGGCTCTGGTTCTGGTAGTACTGCTGCCACTGCTGGGCGTACTGGGAAACAGGAGAGGAAGTGAGTCAGCGGCACACAGGAAGTGTGGAGGGCGAAGTCACTCACCTGCTGGTACTGCTGGTTGTAGCTCTGCTGCTGCTGTTGTTGTTGCTGTTGCTGTTGTTGTTGCTGCTGCTGCTGTTGCTGGCCGTACGTCTGTCCGCTGGGAGCTGGAGTCTGACTGTAGCTCTGGTTGTACGCCGGGTACTGATTGTAGCTGCTGTAGTTGTAGCCTTGGTTGTAGTTGCTCTGACTGTAGGGCTGGTTGTAACCTTGATTGTAGGATTGCGGCTACACACAAAAACACACACAGGTGAGGAGGAGGAGGAGGAGGAGCCTGGAAAACAGACGGCGTGTGGGCGTGTCTGCGCTACCTGAGACTGACTGTAGCCCCCTGAGGACGAGGAGGAGCCGCTCTTGCTGTAGGAGCTCTGGCGGCTGTGGTTGTAGTTCCCTCCGGACGGCTGGTGGCGACTGTATCCGCCGCGGTTTCCCGAGCCTCCGTCTCTGTAGTTGTTCCCCCAGCGGTTCTGGCTGTAGTTGCCACGGTTATAACCTACCCAGGAGAGCAGCACGCCACACTGAATACATGAAGCTTTACCCATTTTAGAGGCGCAAAATACAAAACACCTCAACATCAATATAAGCATCTCCTTACTTAAATTCTGACTAAATGGTCATTTATTCAAGTAAAAATGACTTGATAAAAAAAAAAAAAGTAACAATGAGATATTATTTCGAAATGTAATGGAGTACATCATATGGGCTTATTCCGGTTTACGCTGCATTCACTCGTAGACAGAGAGTTGGTCAGGTTATTAAATTACATTAATTTTTTATTTCTATTAGTGATATTAAGCCACTAGTAAGTGGATAATGGTTTCTTTATCCTGTCATTCAGGTAAATTTGTTATTTATGCTTTAAATTTGGTCGCAGTGACGTGAAGTTGAGAAGCTTGTTGTTTAGCCACTTAATAATAATAATAATAATAATAATAATAATAATGAGTATTTGTAGGGCGCTTTTCACAGTTTTAACTGTCTCAAAGCGCACAAGTGTCGCATCATATCTAATGTTTCAGTTATGGAGACAAAAAAATGCACAGCTGCCTCCGGAACCATCGTTTAAAGAAAGAAAAGAGACAAACACAACACACACGCGCACTGCTACATAAAGACGACATATTTCCATTTATTTATGGCCGATACTGACTTGAAACATGGAAAAATGGGTGCTCATTTTTATGTGCATATTTGCAAATTATGTGAATATAAGCACCAAGTTATTGAGCTTCTAAAATTGGGAAAAATAGTGCATACATTTAGTGTATAATTGGCATGGTAAATCAGTAAATCATGAAATATTGACAGCAAATCTAGACAGTGTAATATTGGCATGCTTTTATTTGAACTTGACACTGATTATTATCAGGCCAAAGTGAACAGGAGCTGTGGAGCAGTACCTCCTCTGAAGCCTCCGCCTCCCGAGGTGCCACGGTTCTGGTAGCCTCCTCTGCTGCCCTGAGGTCCAGAGCGATTGTCATAGCGCTGGAAGCTGCCGCGGGCCCTGAAGCCGCCGGGACGGCTGTCGAAGCGCTTCTCAGGTGGCGGCCCGGCTTTCCGACCCTCTTCGTTGTACTGCTTGATGACGGTGTCGGCCTCGTCGCGCTGCAGCTCTATGAAGCGCACGCCGTCCAGGAACTCACCGGCTTCGGGCAGCACAAAGTTCGCTGCAGGATCGGAGGCAAGCAATGAGAGAGGGAACGGCAGAGCCAAAACAATCATACACACGAAACAACCGTGATGTCAAAAACAGAAAAGAGGGGACAGGAGAGAGAGAGAGAGAGAGAGAAAGTTTGACCATGTGGTGAAAATTTAAAAAGCTCTTGGACAAACACTTCCTTAGCTGTGTAAGGCAACACTTGTCCCAGAGTCAGATGTAGACAATGTAGGGGAATCATAGGTAACAAATGTAAGAAAACAGTTGCCAGAAAAAGAGTAGAATTATAATAATAAATAATAATAATTAAAAAATAACAATAATAATAATTTAAAATGTGCCTTCCGAAACTCTCCCATGAACGATGTTAAATATTATTGTGCCAAATAAGAGCAGCTCGGCTTGCTGAAGAAAATGGGAGACCTCAAGCCAATTGCAGCGGTTTGTCGTCTTCAATCCTGACTATTTGAAAAGAGACGGTATGTGGGAAAAAAAAAACAGAAAATGTGACTTTCAACGTGAAGGGTGAGAAGATGCTCTTAAATCTGGAAAAAAAAAAAAAAAATGAACAGTAGGGGTGCTTTCTGTCAAGTCGTTAACATGATGTAGTTCTACATTTACAAAAAAAAAAAAAAAAAAAAAAGCAGATCTGGTGTGTGGTTTGAACGTTTGTTTTCCATGGCGGTCCTACCTTTCATTTCTAACACAGCATGATCGGGAACATCCTTCCCTTCCTCATCAGTTCGCTTTAACGTTCGCTCTTTTAAATCCTCATCCGTGGGACAAATTACAATAGCCTTGCGTTGAAAACCTTCAAAAGGACGCATTTTTCGTCTCTGGGCTGATCCATATACATTTGTCTAGCAATGGTGACAAGAAAGAAGTAGAAGCCGTTTATTATTTGCTTTGTTACGCTCCGTAGGAGGGGTTTGGGATTCCTGCAACAATCAAAGTGAGAGAGTGTTTTCTTTATGTCTCTAGTTACTGGTCTGGCTAATGGTTGTCTCTCACAATCCCGGGCGACTTACCGTTACGTACGTACGTCCGTCCCGGAGCCGTGCAGGTCTTGTGACTGAACACTAGGGGACCCGACAACTTCTCTCTACAGCTATTTCCTACTTTCTTCACGATGGAATTAAAACGTTCAATTTACTCAATGAATGTTTAATTTACTCAACGCCAAAACCACATTTGTATTGTGCCGTTCCAGTTGACTTGAAACGGTCTTGTGTGATATGACGTATTAGATGACAAATGTAGTGGTGTGGCAGACAATCTGAACTGGTTCCCTGGGTCCCCTGACTTACCGTTACTTACCGCCCGTTTAACGGAGCATCTGTTCTGACACAGACGAACATTCAGTACCAACCTGCGGGTACTTACACGTTCCTCTACAACGCCTTAGAACGTCCTTTGACTTACCTACCTACACTCTTCTAACGCTCGACCTAAAAACTTCAAGCGGTTTAGTTTAGGCACTTACCTGACGGTCATTATTAAACAAAACATTCATGTAAAGTTCCAAGTTTATCCGTAAAAAAAATTACAGTATAACTGTAAAATTACAGTTACCATAGCAACGGAAGGTGTTTTCTTACTCACCAGGCAGTGATTACTTGTTTTTCAACATCTTACTAATGACATGGACTACTTGTACAATGCGACAAAGATCTCTTTACAACAAGGCATACATGAAATTCATCGATATTCACTGAGACAACACACTAAACTGCAGTCAATTTAGGCTCTTTTTGTATTTACATTATAAAGAAACAAAAAAAAAAAAAACAGAACAAACTTGTTCAGGACAAAAAAAAAAAAAAAAGACAACGGTTCATGATTACAGAGGCTAAAGCTACAGAAAGCAGAAGTGCATTAATGAACATGTGAATCACTCGGCACATGTGAACAAAGCGCCAATGACAATACCTGATCCAAAATGTAGTTGCGCTTCTTGCGGGCAGCGATCTGGATCAGCCTGTTGAGACACTGCGTGGCCTGTTGGATGAGCAAGTCCCAGCGGCCGGAATAGTTCCGCTGGCGGCGGAGTCCCATCACCTGGAAACGGAAAAAAACACTTTTAAGATTACAGTTTCCTGGACCACAAGTCGATAGAAGCTTTCCCTCCGGACATTTATAGTATGACACAAAGATTCAACGAGAAGCAGTTGTGTTGCAGGTCACACTTCATCAAGGACTTTCGTATTGTCACTACACTAATTCCCGTCTTTGCACTTAAAACTATACAGACCAGGCATCGGTGTAATGCGGCGATCCGTAGTCGGTATCCTCATTGTTAGATGACCGTTCTACCGTTGGTAAAAGGAGGCGCGCTAGTAACGAACGTCAGCACATTACATTTCTTGGTTACAGCGAATGATTTTTTTTATTCCATCCTCAGAGAAGCAGGCGATCTCTGACTCTTGGGTGTTGACGAAACCTCTGGCTGGCACAAACGCTCAGGCTTGATTTGTGGAACATTGCGTCTGGTACGTCGCACAACAAATGCCGACTACAAGACAAAAACCATCAGATAGCTGTCATTTATCCCAAGTAGCCTTTATTGGTCATTTTCAACAAAAAAAAAAAAAACTTTCAAAAAAAAAAAAAAAAAAAAAAAAGTATCACCTGTGATACACTATGCAATCAAGGAACTAGTGGCCCGCAGCAAGTTTATTTTTTACAACCTGATGCCACTCACTTTTCTTTGTGGTAGTCCAAGAAACAGTTTCTGCCTTTCATTAAACATAAATGCACATTGCATTTTGCGCATTTGATAGAAGGAAAGCCTCCTGTGCACTTCTTGCATCTTTGTCTGATTTCCCAGACTGGAAAATGGCCGACGCCATCAGTCCGGACGTCACTGGGGGGCATCAGGTACCTCTTCTTGCGCAAGGGAACTGACAGGAGGACATCCTGCTTCACAGCCTTTCCAGCAGTGGTGAGAGACATGGCGATTTGCGCCTGGAAGCGTCTCAGCGGCAGGGGCTTCAGGTCGACCGGTGCCCTCGCCAGGTCTCTCTTGTACAGCAGCCACGCATTGATCACGGCTACAGAGATGGTGTGCCACCAGATGTACGTGTACCACCGCCTCGACCTGAAGTGGTACTTGTATAGAGCGGTCAGCGTGTCTAACAGGTCCATTCCTCCCATAAAGCGGTTGTACAAGTTGACAATGGCAGGACTGGCCACCGCTACGTAGCGTTTAGTCTGCCGATTCCAACGTTTCACGTTCCTAGTAGGTTCGACACCAACAAAGGACGAGAGGAGGCTCACTGCCTTGTTGTCAAACCACTTGACGATGACGACGTCCTCCTGGTTGACTTTGGAATCCAGAGACCCTCTGCCCCGTCTCTTGAGGTCCTTCTCGTTCATCAGCGAGCAGTTCTTCACTCGGTTCATTCGCACCGTGCCGATAAAATAGATCCCTCTCTCCTTCAGACGACGCACCAAAGGAACGGATGTGAAGTTACTGTCTGTAAAGACTTTGTGATTTTGGCCGGCCGGAAGAGTAGAGGTTAGTCTCAACACGACATCTTTGGCCTTCTCCCGCCGCTCTGACCCTTGACAAACGTCAAAGTCATACAGAAACCCGCTGTGACCGACACGTGCCCACATCTTGAAGCCCCATTGAGGTTTCCCTGGTGTTTGGCACCGTAGGCTGGATTTTCCTTTGAAAGGCACAGTGACCTCATCTACAGCGTGACACTCTTCAGGGCAAACGGCGAGAAAGCGCTGGCGTAGCTTCTCTAACCACGGCCTCAATTTCCACAGCTTGTCTCTTTTATCGTCCTCCGGTACGCTGAGGTTGTCCTGAAAGTGGATGAGCGTCACAAGCTTCTGGAACCTGGTGTCTGACATCACTTCGCTCACCGCAGGGATCCTCGTCTCCATTTCCCAATACGCTTGGATACAGGGCATCTGATTCAGCCCCATGTGCAGGTACATGCCGAGCATTTGCTCCAGTTCTTTGGCGCTTGTGTTTGTCGAGGATCCGTCTTTCTGCACACTGTAACGGTTCGTCTCGACCGCCATTTCTTCCACCATTTCATCTGTGACAAAATGCTTGAAGTACTGAAACGGACTCCAGGTAAGTCTGTCTTCCATCCCTTCGTCCAAACTGCCACGGAAGTCGACATGTGGAGCATAGAACGGTTTTCTTTCCCATCTGATCCTCTCATTCGCCACGCTGCCTGCCTGATTCGCATACTCCTCGTCGAGTTCCGGATCTTCCTCTTTGGGTTCCAGATCTTCCACATCACTGTCATATGGACCGATTCTCAGACGCGGAGTGAACTGCCCTTCATCGCCACAATCTTCCTCCAGCCCCTCAATATCACTCTCATTCCCATCATTTACAATTTCCAGGTCAATAAAGTTTTCCATCTAAAAACACACACAAAAAGTTTCGTTTTAGCGTAATCTACATGTGAGCGGCGCTATTTTTCATAACACTCGAAATGTTACATAACAAATAAATAAATGTAAAAAAAGAACTGATTTAACCTTGATCAAATCGATCAAGTAAACCTTCCTTTTGAAGTTTCAGTAAAAATTTTAATGTTTTCTTACCTGAACTTTTCAGAGACACTGATCTTGATCCAACCTGTGGTGACGTCACTGGACAGACCACTACACAGTGTACTGCTGTAACTCTGTTTATCACTAGTTACATCTGTTTATCTACCGCTATAAATTTGGTTAAAGAATAATAATTAGTGCTGTCAAAGTTAACGCGTTAACTCGTGCGATTAATACAATTTGTTTGTCGCGTCAAATTTTATTATTGCCGTTATTCACTTCCGTTTCTTCCCCCACATTGATAACTTCGTATATGTGTACAATATTTTGCAAAGCTGAAATCACGGCACACTTCACTAATAAGGAAGGGAACAACATGGAAACATTCAGCTGTCTCTCAAACGAACGATTGCGCATGCGCGCGCAGATCATGGAGAAGTGTAGAGAACGGCGCAACCGACCGCGTTTAAAACACAGGTTTTCTGCACCATGACCGCGCCGCACATTTTACTCATTCATTGGTATTTTACTTGGTTCATTTTCTTTTGTAAGCTGTAAATGCTTGCATGCGCCTGGTACTCGCGCCTGTAAACGCGCACAGCTCGCGCCTCGTCTGCTTGTCGCTGGTGAACAGTTTATCTATACGATTCCCTGTTAGAAGCTCTATATGGTTCACAATAGGGCTGGGCGATTATGCCTAAAATCAAAATCACGATTATTGAACATGTTAACACGATTACGATTAATTAACGATTATTTTGTTGATTTTTCTTTTCTGCCCTCATAGTTCAATGACAAGTTTTATACTTGAGATTACTTGANTAAAGAGCTGCAGTTTAAGCTGAAAGTGGTCGCGGACGCTGAATACATACTATGGAAAAGGCTGTGATGCTGCGCTGAACTTCACTTGCAGTAAACACAACAGTAAATTAAAAACAGCAGTAAAATTGCAGTAAAACTGCTTGTTGTGCACAGCAGCACGATGATGATGATGAAGAAGAATACTGTAACATGACGAAACATGACGAGGACAGCGATGTCCGTTGACTTTCAGCTTTGTTTTCTCCTTTGAATGTGTGATCAGTGTTCTGTCTTTTTGATGTGAATATGTGATCATCTTTAGTTAAGAATGTGTGATCAGCGTTTTCACCTAGACTAATTATCAGTGCCATACTTTTGCCACACAAATATAAAAATACATATCTGTGTTCTCTTTTCCTCAATAAAATCTTTTTTTTTTAATTATGGCTGGTTTACACATTGTTTTCTATAATATATATATATAAATATACAAACAGCATATTAGAGTATTTAAACAGGTGTTTATTTTGTGTTGAGCTTACATTAATTTATATTTTACACTTCAATATTACAAATGTCTATACTTATTGTTATGAATATGAATTATTAATAATAATAAATTGTATTTTTGTGCTTAATCGCGATTAATATGATTGGGGACGTGCGATTAACTAGTTTTAAAAAATTAATCGTTATGACAGCCATAATAATAATAATAAAAGGATTTAAACGATTTGGTAAATCGATCATAATTTAAGGCATTGAGTGTTGCATCACGGCCACGGTCAGCCAATTCATCACACTAGATGCAGTAACCATGGTAACTCAGCCACATCTACTTCCTCATCACTCTAAGCACACCAGCCATTAAGAGCTCGAAAGACGACGTTTCAGACGCATCACTAACTTAGAGCTGGTTAGGATGAGCTTTTCCCACACCTTTTTCCCTAGCTAATCACGTTACGATGCCGATAGATATTTTTGGCACATTACAAACAAAAACGTTTTTTTAGTCATGTGCACATAATAGTGCAAGACTGAGAAGAAACGCAGGCGATACTCTGGGAAACGGTATTAAAGTCTAGTGATGAGACTGACCTTCATCTTATCCATAATGGCATTTGTCCCTAGAATGTTGTACTTCTTGTCGGGGTTTTCCGCCGCGTGACTATTGGCCCAGGTGGTTTTTCCACTGCCGGGAAGGCCGACCATCATCAGGATCTAGGCAGAAAATATTGAAGATGATTAAATTACCGCAATAAACATGGTAAAGAAAGCTTGAATTTTATGTTCTCTTTGCAATTTATATACGACACATATCGTAAATGGATATGTGTATGAATGGTGTAGAAAGACTGTATCAGTCTATAATGATGCGCCTGTTTAATCAAATTGTCCATGGCTGCTTCACTCATATAAAACCAAAAGGTAGAAAATGCATCTGGCCAAACCTCGCATTCCGCTTTCGTGGCGGGTCCCACAGTTCCTCGGACACGATCTTCAAGCGGAACGTTCTGGATGAAGGTGAAGCCATCTGGCTGTGGATAGTACGGTTCCTTCTGTCCAAAGTTAAACTCCACGGCACAGTTCTTCACCAGCACGTGAGGGAATAGCGCACGGCCGGCCAGCTCCTCACGAGACACCCGGTAACAGGAACCCAGCCACTTGCCGTTCTTGGAGAAAGCCATGTCTACTTCCTCCTCGCCCTCAAAGTCCTAGGAGATTCACACGATTCAGATGTCACATAGCGGGATTTCTAGACATGTGAAAAGTACGAAAACACACTCACGATATAGCAGCCCAGGATGTCGCTTTCACCAAACTTTTCCCCATAGTCTTCAAACTTGCAGTTGGATGATTTTTTACCAGTGCCTCCATAGCCAAAGGAGAAGGGTTCTTCGCCTGCAACGGAACAGCAAACGCCACACTCTCAGGGGTGTTTGACCAAATAAACACAGCCGTTGTCAACTAGAACGTTGTCAGACGCATGAGGACATCGGACGACGGATTCAACACTCAACAGCCACGAGACTGACAATAACGAGAGGTAATAACTGAAAAAAGACTAGGAAGTTCAACTGAAAGTTCAGCATGTGTGTCACAACGTTGAGTTATTGCATTAATCATGCATTTTACAATTTGGTGCCTTGTGTGTGAAACAAGATAGACATTTCTCGATGGTGTTTTTTATAGTGATAATTCGCAGAATAACAGCAATATCGGACATTTACCAAGTTGAGATGTACAAGAATCCAAGGACCATCCAACCCTAACAACATGAGGGTCTGGCTCTGTGCTAGGAAGGTGCTTTACTGAGATTTCCTCATTGATCTAAAAATCAAAAGGGGACAAACGCAAGTCAAAAAATGCCACTGAAGCCGTCAGAGTTAACAACGAGTTACCTTCATTTCAAAGCACACGCGTCCTTTGTTAACACCATAGGAGGCTCGAGCTCCGGCCCACAGGTAAGCAAAGCCCTCGATGGTCAGAGGATAACCACTGTATCGGTCACGAGCCACTTTAAAGTGCAGGTCACTGTTATCTGCACACAAACCATTTAAAGGGTCAGTTTAAAAAAAAAAAAAAACAGTCACAAATGACAAACTTCACTTTCACTCACAGGTGTCAATGACCACGAGATTACTGTCGATGTCCTCTTCCTCTTCTTCAGCAGGAGGCTGTGGTGACCTTCCCCTGCACACAGGAAGAACACAACAAATTGTGAAAATTTTGCAGAAATAGCATTAAACATAGACAATAGAGCGTCGTCGTCGTAAAAACTTTGACGCTAAAAAACATGCAGTGTTTGTTCTTTTCATTCTTTCAAACATGGTGGCACGGGGAGACAAGCGGAGCAGACGATGGCCAAAAAAGCGATTAAAGTATTCAAGTGGGAAACAAAAAAGGAAAACCACGGTCTCCATCGTTCAGGAATCATTTTGGCTTCAGGAAGGTTAAAACACAGAACTAAATGAAGTCGAGTGCAGATGCTGCAGGAAAACAGTTGAGACAATGGTGTCACTCCTCATCGGAGCCGTGTGTCTTTTCTGTTGTCACGTGCGGTCCTGCTGAAACCTGAAAGGGTTAAACACGCTTGCGATTCTTAGTGAGAGCTAAAGAGTAAACTCATGCTCATATAGTGACGTGACAACATCAGGAAGATAAGATCACCTCATGAAACAGTGTATCGGAGTTGAATCTGTTGTTTACATTGACGCAATGCACATTAAAATATTTATTTACAGATGACGCACAGGAAAGAAATGCACAGGATTTACTATGCATATCTTACAAATAACAAGTGTCGTAAATACATAAAAAACAGAACAAGCTTCACCCCTGACAGTCTAACTACCATGTACGGTCTAACTTTTTTGCAAGTGTGTGCGATCCAATTTTTTTTTTAGGACAGACATTTTATTTTGCACATTAATATTGACAGTCAATCCAAATGAATTCATTGTGCACTGATTTTGTGTTAAGGACATTAAAAAGCCTATTAATGTATTTTGAGTAATTTAAAACTCTAAATTTCTTTCTGTACATGATATTGAAACATACTGAGTGGTTATGTACAAGATAAGCTTTAGTTAAGTCACTTTGTTGTAGGTTGAATTTAAATCCACTTTACAGGGGGGAAGATTATTATCTTTAAGTTTCGGTTAGAGACCGATGTGGCTTTTTCTAAAGCCGATGTCCAAGGTCAGTGTCAGCCGATGGCCGATATGTGCTACTGATTTTGGGGGGGCCAACATGAAGCTATATTTGCACGCTAAAAATGTCACTAGCAATAATAAAAAGATTGACAACATTTCAAAACTTAACATTATTTATTGTAGCATAAATGTATAAAAAAAAAAAAAAATAGAACACTATATGTTTGAAACGACTAAAATGTATCAGTAGTTCCAGTTCAAAAGAGGCAGGTTGTCATGTAAGAAACAAAGCTTTTCCGCGTGTTCTTCGGCGAGGAGACTCCTCTTGTTGTCGTAAACATTGCCCGTGTCAAGGAACACCCTCTGGCTGGGAACAGAGGCAGCGGGTGGGGAGAGGAATTTCTTTGCGAGTGGGGCAAGAAGGCGTAGGCGGGACGTATTCTGCTTCCACCACTCCAGTGGCTGTCCAGTCTGCCTGTCAATCAACGGCTCCCGCAGATACTGATCCAGCTGCTCAGAGACCCGATGCTCGTCCTCGCTCTCCGGAGTGGGAGTTACACGAGGAGCCAAGATGTTTGCATACATTTGTTCAAGCACGCTGGAGGGAGTGGGACTGTGTAATGCTTTCTCATCCGGCCTTTTTGGTTTTGGGCCTGACGCTTGATCTTCAGAGGCAGCAGTCTTCAGCTGCTCAGACACCATGGCGTGCTCTTCTTTTATCCATCGTTTTGCCTTGGTCAGCGTGTCCACTGCAAAAAAGACGCGAGCCTTGTAACGGGGATCCAGCAGAGTCGCTAGCACCAAACACTTTGTCTCCTCCGCCCTCGCAAACCTCTTGATCAAGCTTTGCAGCATCGCTTCTTTTAGTGTTTGAATCCCCCTGGAGTCCGGACACTCTACCCGAAGCATCATCTTCAGCACAGCAACGCTTGGTATGACGCCGGACATGGAAGCCTCTGATGTGCTGATCTCACGAGTGACTTCTACGACGGGTTCCAATGTGGCAATCAGATCAGAAACAGTGTCCCATTGCTCTTCAGTTGGAGGAGTAATGTCTCCATACTCTCCAGCATACACAGCAAGCGCTGGTTTCTGCTCCAGCATCCTCTGCATCATGTGGAGCGTGGTTCCAGCGTTCCAGCGAGTGGGTTCGGATGGAATGATGCTGTGCTCAGGGAGGCACAGATCTTTCTGGATTTTTTTCAGATTTTTTTTTGCGAGCCCAGAGCGGCTGAAGTGTTGAGCTATGTTCTTTAACTTGGCGTTGATGTCTAGTACTGACCGCTGACTGTCGATGCCATCGCTCACTACGAGCTGTATGGCACGTGAGCTGCAGCTGAGATCGGGTACTTCTGCCAATTTGAGGCCTTCAACAGTGTTGCCGCCACTGTCACGTAGCACAAGCACTACCCTGTCATGGCTGATGTCCCAGTACTTTAGCAGGCTGATAAACATCTCGCTGACGTACTCTGCAGTTTGGGAGCCAGGCGTAGCCTTGACGTTTAAAACGACTTGCTTCCTTTCCCAGTTGTTGTCAATGTAATGACACGTTAGACGCATCAGTGCTTCGCTGTCCCCTGAGCAACAGTCTGTGGTGAAAGACAAGAAAGGCCCGGCGTCCTCTGCAATCACTGCTTTGATTTTCTTCTCAACTTTGGCAAATACATCATCTAGGACGTCAGTGCAATAGTGCTTCTCGCTTTTCAGCTTGTACCGGGGATCCATCGCAGCCACAAGCCTCCGGAAACCAACACCGGAGACGAAGGTAAATGGATGATTGTCTGTGGCAATCATTTCTGTCACTAAAGTGTCGATGTTTTTGGACCTGGGCTCCGAATTCTGCAATTTACGTTGGGCCTCCAACATTTCCGTTACTGTTTGCCGCGTCACAGTGGCAGCTTGTTTCTCTCTTTGGGCATCTTTGAAAGCCTGTAGGTGGTGGCATTTCAGATGACTCCACACGTTGGTTGTGTTTCTGTTTTTACCATTTTCAGCTCCCAGGCTCACCAGTCCATTGCAAATTTTGCACCTGGCTTTCCCTGGAGTCAACTGAGTGAAATGGTGCCACACTGGACTCACTTTTTTTCCAGCCACCAGACAGCAATTACTAAACAGAAGAAACATTAATTATTAGAAATACAATATTATTAGATCAGGATTAAAATAGTGCCATTTAATCGCACATACATGTAATGAGTCACTTCGTGAAAATAACCATAACCGAGAGTCAGAAATACAGCAACATAAAAAAATTAATCTTCAATAAGACACGCAAATAAACACGTACTTCATTTAATAAGGATGTTGTGTTTTATAACGGCGTAACAACAACGACAGTGCACTGTAACAGGTATATTTACACAATTAAATCAGGGAGACATACCACACATGTTTCATATCAAAGATTAGGCTCAAAGATAGGATTATGTCATGTCGCTGCTGAATTGCCTTGTTTGATCAACTGTTTGTTTGTCTCAAATAGAAAGACACTATTTGTTCTATGCATGACATTTTCCATTCTCTGTCATATCTATGTTCTCAAAGTATAATCATCCTCACAGTCGTTGTGTAATTGACGTCTAAAGAGAAAGACCTTGCCTTGCAGAGTTTATGAAAAAAATGCTCCTCGATTCCCTCTCTGCGTCAACAAATGTATTAAAATCAGAGGGTTGCTTGCCAACAGCCCCAATGTAAGCGAACCTTTCCTAAGATTTTGCTATTTAAGTGAAGCAACTTTTTTATATAGTAAACCCTAATAAATATGTATTAAGGGTGGGCGATATGAGCTAAAATTCATATCACGGTATTTTCTACTGTACAGACGGTATCGGTATTTTATCGCGGTATTGAGGGGGGGGCATTACATTTTAGTAGACCATATTAACATGAGAGAGAGAGAGAGAGCGCGCGCGAGCGGCTGCCTACTTGTCTTCGTGCGTAAGCGCTGTCTCGCGCGCGTGAAACCATGATTTCCAAACGAAAACAGACTTTGATCAAAATAAAACAAGCAGATTGTCTCGCGCGCGTCTTAAAACTAAAACAGCCGCTGTCCTCTTAAAGAGACAGCGCACTAGAAAACGGAGCGGCACACGTATGTGCGTCACGTGTGTGATCTATTAATTCAGTCTGTTACACTGCTTTCTGTGTTCGATTAGCGTCCGTTCCGTCATTGATAGTTGTAAGTTGCAACTTGTAACGAAACGAATGTATTATACTGTATTAAAGTGTTTATATACTTATATAAAAATCATTTATGAATTATCACGGTATCCACGGTATTGCAAAATTCATATCATGGCACATCTTAATACCGGTATTCACGTTAATACCGGTATACCGCCCACCCCTAATATGTATATAGGACCATAAAATACCAGAATATTAGGCCTTACCTTTATTTCACAGGACAGTTGCAGAGTCTTGGGGTCATTCACGTGTGGCAGTGACGCATTCCACCACAACAATAACATGGGGGTGACGTAGACGTGCCCGACTTTAAACTTATACTGATATACTAAAAAAATGACAAATATTGGCCGGTCAATGTATAGGTTGATCTCAACTTTGAGTGTGTGTGTTTATGCCCCAACGTTTCATGATGCCTTTTGTTTAAAATATAAGACTGTGTTTATAAGATAAAAAACTAATTGTATGTTGATTTTATTTTTATAAACAAATAATCGTTTGGGCAAAAAAAAGAAAAGATAATAGATAGATTACTCAAACAATTAGTCAATCAAAAACAAACACATTATAGATTAATCGAATAGAAAATAATCGTTAGCTGCAGCCCTAATACACAACCTACCGTCTTTCTTCACGATGCTCGTAGTAGCCGTATCCTCTGGCATCATCGTAGGACCTCTTGCGACTGTGTGAATATCGGTCATCGTCGGTCTTGTGTGAATCCCACTCACTGCATGGTTCAGCTGCTGGTGCGAGCTCTTCCTCTGTCTTCGTCTCCTTCACCTCGTAACGCTCTGGAAACACCACAACCAAACACACTGACCATCAAGATCTACACATGCGGTAGTAGTGGTCAGCCCATCACAAAAATGAATCACAGAATCTTTTAAAAACAATTTACAGTTTTGGAAAGAACTCTCAGAACACTGTGACCGTCCGAGTGTGCGTTTTTGATGTGTACTAAATGTGTTGATCGAGTCGCGGTGTGTGCGTGTGAAAATCGAATCAAGAATCCGTATTGGATCGAGCTCTATACTAAACAACACAGAGGCTCACCCGACTGCTCCTGCTGATCAGCCTCTTCCTCGGGCGTATGATGCGAAGCCTCTGGCACTGCCTCCTCCATTTTGGGTGGTAGCATCGGTTCTGAATCTAGCTCCAGCTTTATGGGAGTTTCCTCAAACTCCTGCTTGACTTCAGTTCTGTCTTCTTCCGGTTCATACTGCTGCGGATCTTCCTCTTTAAAAAGCTGTGCATCTCGCGGCGGCTGGAACTCTTCCTGGTCCATTTGATACTGATCCTGGGTGGCTTGTGAGGTGTAATCGTTTTCACCAAAGGCGGGTATGGGTGTTTCAGAGCTGCCCTCGTCGCCTTCACCAGCCTCATTTGTCTGATCATCATATCCACCCTGGTACAGCTCGGTGCTGCTTCCGTCATCAAACGGAGCCTTCGCTTCATCTGTGAAATCTGGCGGACTGCTTTCAAAATCTGAGCACAAAACAGGGAGAACATAGTGTTTACGACTAAACTTAATTACGATTTGTATCCGATAAAAATCTTTAAAAAAAAAAAAAATCAACAGATAAAAGATGCTTTTCAAAGTGCACACATTCAAATATTTAGAAAGGTAAATCAATATTGTGTTTTCATGTTTCATATGATTGGATCACAAAGATCATCTTCTGCACATCTTTGGCACTAAACTAGTATTCTGCACTCAACATGTGTTCATTGAACAAAATATAATGATTTCAGCTTTTGTGTTTTTAAATGGCTGAACTTGTTATCTTGAATTAGATTAACATCGTATTTACGTGAATATAATCATTCCCCGGGGTTTGCATGGATCACAATAAAATTCCTCCATTAATAGGCGAACACAAACAAATTTTTTTAGAAGACTAACCATTTGGGCTAAACACGTCTCTTAAAAATACTTTTTACTTCTCTTAACAAACCCAACTTGCAACTTGTCCTGATATGTCACTTTGATGCCGTTTTACTTGGAAAAAAAGAGAAGTTTGTAATGATTAGATGTTATTTCTAAACAGTAGTATAATGTATATCTCCAGTAGGGGTGCTATGATTCCATTTGCTATGTCCACACCTAGCTTATACACAGTGCATATCTTAAATATCCGAATATCATCATTCAGGTTTTTGAGCTTTGCACTTGTGAAACAAGGATGCTTATATTCACGCAAATACAGTATGTTTAATTTATTATGCATTGTTGTATTTGCTTCAAACGTCTGTCCACGAGACACTCGGTATCCACGGCAACTCAAACAACAACAGCCGGCTTCAGCAGGGGCCACCGCTGATTTGCCCAAGGCCAGAAGATTTCAACCTTCCCCTGCTCTTTCTTTGCGGTTTGCAAACCCTCAAAAAAAAACCTATTACACACTATTCCTGTATCAGACTGCCATTTGAAACGCAACTCAACGTGTGTGTGTGTGTGTGTGTGTGTGTGTGTGTGTGTGTGTGTGTGTTGCATTACCTGAGCGTTGGTACTCACTGGCCGCCTNCACACACACACACACACACACACACACACACACACACACACACACACACACATCAGCGGAATCTGCGGCCCACGAACGACCCTCGATGCGTTCGCACAAATATTTCACCATTTAATTTGCCCAACACAAGAATTTAACACCGGGTTGCAATCCGTGCGTCGTCAGGCACGAGCCATGACAACGTGCTCTGCGGTTAAAATAGTTCTGTCACGTCGCCGTTCTCCGTGCTGCATCGGCGATTAGCATTAGCAACAACGGCGAAGGGAAAGACTTAAATGGGCGCCAAGTCACGCCGGACTGTATGCATTTAGAAGAGGGTACGCGGTGACGCTAAAGCACATCTGGAAGTTAACGTGAGCGGTAACGCGTACGTGCAGAAAGCAGAAGACTCACCTTGTGTGTACGTTTCCCTCCGGAGAACTAAACGTTCGTAATGCGGAATCAAAGATGGAGGGTGACGATGCTGATCGCTTCCTCCGCTCGCGCCTCTCACTGGCGTGCTCTGATTGGCGGAGGCTGCTGCCTGCCTGCACCGCGAACCAATCGCACTCGTCGATTTTAAATAGCTTTACAACACTGTAAACATGTTTTGTTTTGGGGTTTTTTTTTGCGTTACATTCTGTAACTTTGGGGTTTTATGTCACGAATTAAGGTTTAATTCAAAATACATTTGCTATCTTAGTCAGATTTCTTTGATTGAGAAATCCTGTCCGTGTGGTGCAGTTATATCTTGATCCAACGGGAGTAGTTTGATGACAATAGAACATAGTCAATATTCGAACAATCACAACGCTTCTCACAAGTTTAACCCCGACTCTCTTCCCAGAGCTGGCCGGCTAAAATCGATTGTGTTGATTTACTAAAGAGTGCTTTGATTTAGTGATAGATAATGCCACCACAAACCAACAACCCAAATAGCCCTAGGCTCCGCGAAGGCAACATAGATGTATGTAAACTTGCACATGGGTGCAGTGGAGAGTTTGTTTTCATTCAAAACATTTTTGAGCGGGCGCTTTTCGACTCAACGTGTCGATGCGTTTTGTCTGTGCATCGATGATTTGGAGTTCGATTGAAATTGCCTTGGTCAAGATGGATTCCACCGGACAGGTGAAGCTTCGTGTTTAAAGAAGTGCGGGTATAGTCGCTAAGTAGCCAGTGGAACAAACATGGAGAGATGCGCTGGAACAGTCGCTTTAATTAAGGCTCTTGGGTGAGAAACTTGTTTTAAAAAAACGGATTGCGCCCTGTGCGGTGATACACGGCCTTCCATAATGCTACATGAAACAATTCTGAATGGTTTTTTTTAGGTATAAAGGCGGTGAGTGTTTAAGAGTGTGTAAGTGTGACGAGCTTCCATGTGCCTTACTGTCATGGCTTCTAACGGAGCTCAGAGCAAAGTGCCCTGATTTACCAGGTAAACACACACACGCACACTTCTGCAGTTATTAAAACAGCCACCAATAAAGACAGAGTGAAACTCTTCCAGCACAAAGTATCGAATGCGGCGGTGTGAGCGGAGATCTGCAGCAGGCGTTGAGAGACATGTCCTGTCCACATGACCAGCTGATGTCCAGACCCTTCAGCCTCCCGCTGCCCCGCACACTGACTGGTACCAAAGCCAGCCAAATCGTCACACACACACACACACACACACACACACGTTTTTTCCGTTCTCAGTGTTTGTGTGTTTCTCTATTGTCAAGAGTATTTGCTATCAGAGTTGATGGCAGCGCATATTCTGATCCACAAAGAGAGTCACCCGAACGATGCCGATCAGACTCTTCAGGCAGGTGGAAAAGAACAGAGGCAACAGAGCTGCCTTGATGAAGATGAGCATCAGGAAATCGCTGAAACAGAAGAGAATAAAACCGATCCGGCCGACGTGAATGCCGATCTGACGGGGCTGTTTCAGACTCTGGGCTTGGAGGAGTTCTCCCAGCTGAGTGATGCATGTGCAGAGGTACAAGATGACAGCATGAAGCATTCCACCACAGCCAAGCATTTACTCACTCATCAATTTAGGTGGAATCGCGACTGAGGTTGCTCCCAAAAGGTGAAGGATTCGCAGAGCCTTTATTGAAGTTCAATCTAAACTCCGACCAGTGGGTATGTGCCTCAGTTTTACACATGACGTCTCAGGTGGCTCACACACACACACACACACACACACATGTACGTCCACGAACAGAGAAAGGTGTCTGAGATCAACAGCGCTCTCTGTAAAGACTACCAGTGTCGGCGGCAGATGATGATCAAGCGCTTCTGTGTCACCGTACAATCGTTCACCTGGGGAGAAAAGGGAAAGGTACATCGGTCTTCTTGATACGTCGACATCCAATTCTATCGGAATCATTAACAACAAATTGTTGTATTTAAGGAACAGATATCAGCGATTTCTTCCATCAAGCGCTTTTCTGCGTCTCTTGAACCCTCCGTCACAATTCCTACTCTACTGGCAAGTCGAGAAGACCAGTCGCGTGTGACGCCTGTTAGAGCAGGTTCCTCGTCCGCCGTGCACAAGGTCCCAAGCACATGTTGTTTACTTGAAATTGTTGTGTGTGTGACTCCAGTGCAAGGAAACAATTTTGCAAGCCATGATTTTTAATGAACTTCTCGTTGCAGGTTCTGATGGGCAGCGTCCCTGACAGAGGGGGGCGGCCGGGAGAGATCGAGCCCCCGATGCCCAGCTTCATCAGCCGCAGAGACGGAGCAGGTCATCCGCACCGAAAGCGGAGACGAGAATTCTCAGGAAAGAAAAAGAAGAAAACTTAGCAGGAATAAATATCAAAATGATTTCTAAGATATTATTGACTCAACTTTATTGTCGTTGTAGTGATACAGCGAAATTTGATTGAGAGAGAGAAACTGTAGGTTCCTGCAAGAATAAAGAGACCATGTTGAGCTTTCTTCACTAAGTGTGAGGTATTAACTGTCTACTTCAAGCCCTATGTTAAGTGCTGGCCTGGGACCTTCACCCTCTCAACTTCTTCACCATTACAGTTTTTGCCTATTGCTTGAACACTATAGACACATGCTTAAACCAAAGTAACATAACTTTAAGTTTTTGTTACTATACCTTAAACAAAAGTGCTGCTTTGCACTTTAGTTGCAATTCTGTAACCAGAGGTGTCAAGTAACGAAAGTAGAAATTTGGCTTACTTTTACTCTTCTAGAGTATTTATTTTTCTGCTTACTTTCTACTTCTACTTCTTATTTTTTAAAGCAAATATCGGTACTTTCTGTTCGTTACTTCTTCAAAACCAGCCGCGTTACCGGTTAGTTTTATTTCATTTCCGTGTTCATATAAACAAAAAACATCTGGAAAAATCACGCCGGTAAATGATTGTGGTTGGATCAGACGTATAAACATCGTTATAAACATCGTATCATTCCGACACCCTTTTGTTTTAAGGTCCGTCACCCCTGCGCATCGCGGTTTGTCGGCGAAAGAATGACGGAGAGGAGAGGCGGCTTTATGAATTCGATTAATGTCAATACGGTTAGATATTTCAAGCGGAATTAACATTTATCCCCTCGCGGCGACTCGTCGTAAAACATTTCTGACTAGTCACAATTCATTTCAAGATATCTTCAAATGTATTTTGACTAGTCACAAATCGAATTAGAGATATCTTCAATTCAATTGTGACTAGTCATAAATGGCATTCGAGATATCTCTAAATACATTCTGACTAGTCACAATTCAATTGAAGATATCTTCAAATACGTCACCGACTACGTCACTAAACGCGTCACATATCCACAAACATATTTAGAGATATCTTCAATTGCATTTTGACTAGTCACAATTACATTTCAAGATATCTTGAATTGTCGGCGCTGACGTAAAAAAGGGGGTGGGAACAATGTGTTTCGCGTCAGAAAAGGGGTGGGGATACTGGGTTAAATGTGAAAACGAGGCCTTGGTAATAGAGGTTTTCAATAACCACCAACTGCAGAACCGCAGAATGACAGTCTGAAACGCCGGCGCGTTTGAGTGTGTTTTACAGGAAGGCTGTGTGTTTTACAGGAAGGAAAAAAAAATCAAGGTTTGACATTTCTATGAAACATATTTTTTGTCACTAGATTCTGCAGGTTTAGGTTTTATTAACCTACAACCCAGAAGTTACGCTAAACCGGCCAGCTGGAACACACCCGAGGAGACACTTTGGTGTGCTCACCGGAGCAGGAATCAAACCTACAACACTAGGGTGGCAGGTCCAACTCCCCACCACTGGGGCACACCTGTCCAATAATAATAATAATAATAATAATAAAAACAACAACACCAACTACTTACTGGTCTAAGGCAACTTTCAGTCTTCCATCCACAAAAAAATCAGCAGCCGACTGGACCAAAGTGTCCCTTTCGTCCAAGTCAGAGACAAATCGTAAGGCCCCTAAAATGTTTAAGCTGTCTGCTGCTTTTCCAATAGCAGCGTTTGCCTCCTCTTTAGTTGTTGCTTCATGGATCTAAAACGGCAATTATAACATTCATGTTTTTGTTAAATGGTTTATTTAATAATGATGTTATGAAGTAAAAGGCCATCATTTCATTCTATTTCCTCACGTTTATTAGTTGATCTCGAAAACTCGGATCTTCAACGTCTTCTAGAGAGACAGGCGATATTTTTAAACCGCAGACTTGGCTGAAAAGCCTGTTCGAAAAGAAGTGTGGGCCAACTCCTCCATGGACAACACACACAGCAATCATTTGTCCCAGAAATGAGTATAGCCTTGTGTTTAAAGCTAAAAAAAAAAAAAAAAAAACTTAAGTTAGAGGTTTTGTTCAAAAGACAAATGATTTTCCACATCACAAGTTCAACTAATAAAAATGAGGCCGATTTGCCAAAACATATCTCATAATGACAACCATAATGTATGTTGATATTGTTCTGACCTTGTGTATCAAGAGCTAAGCTCCGACTGGACTCAGGTCCCTGAAAGATCCTCGACTGGTGTATGGCCCGCATCAACAGCCTTAAGTATTCTCTCGTTGGTCCGCCATTATCTATGGCAGCTTCACCATTCCCTTCCACATCAACAAATATGATATCTATTTTTGCTTCTGGACAGAAGCGCCGTCTTTTAAATGCTTGCAGGCTGCACTGTAAAATGCGGTCTCTGCAAACATTAATTTGGTTGCTTGATGGGGAGAAGCCTCACTGGAATCAACTTCACTGGAAAGTTGGGTAAGTATTTGATGAAGGTCAACCCTGAACAGAATAAAATTAAGTAAATGTCAAACAACCTTTAAAAGTAAGATTTTTCTGTGTACGAATATTGATAGAACATACTGGTCTACAGAGGCTTCCCAGTGAGGTGATGCAGAGCGAGGTGGTGAGGAGTTCTCATCAGAAAGATCAATTATTGATGGATCTTGGATCGATGTTGTTTGATCATCTTGATCAAGGATCGACTGATAAAGAACGGAGGGAACATCAACTGCACTAGGTGATGCCTGGAGAAGTGGTGGGGCTACTAAAGGCTGGGGGAATGGTAGGGCCACAGAAGGCTGGACGAGAGGCGGGTCCACAGAAGTCTGGACGAGAGGCGGGTCCACAGATGTCTGGACGAGAGGCGGGTCCACAGAAGTCTGGATGAGGAGAACAAATGCAGGGGGAAATAATAATATGCAGAAACAGATGTTCAACATGTTTCTTTGTTACAACTTTTGTTAAACAGTTCCAATGACAATAAATACAGTACATGTCTATTGACTATGTAGATTTGATAAGAATTTTGTATGGTTTTCTACTTACCAGAGTAGAAGACGACATCCAAAGCACATATAATGTGGAGCATGGTTGTATACCGTGGTCTTCAATGGAGCCAGAAGAAGTGCTCTCAATGGATGTGGATGATGTTGCTTCTTGAACCTGAAAGACTTCACTGGCCATTTCATTTAGTCCAACAAAGTCAAACAAAATCTGTAAAACACAGAACAGAGAATGGCACGCTGAATGTGGTATTCGTATGCTGTAATAGAGCCCCGCGGTGCTTATTTACAAAACTAGCCTTGGCTCCCAGCACTTAAGAGATTGGCAACTTAACAAAACCCTCACAACAAATAGTAAAGCTTTCTTTGAATGATTTCTCTGCTCAGTCCCTGAAGGGAAAAAGTAGAGCGCAGGCGATCAAAACACCAGATCATGGGTTTTGATTTCAGAAAGAAAGATATTATTCAGTTGTAAAAATTGTCTGCTAAATGACTGTAAAGTAAATAGATATTGTGGCAAAATGACATCAGGGAAAATGGTTACTCTGGCCGGACAGTTAAAACGATCAAGGCCATAATGCCAAAGGCTTTCTGACAATTGGCACCTTCTCTTGAGTCTTGGCTTCAATGCATGTTCTGAAGCAGAGTTTCTAGTTTAGAAAGTTTGATAAGTATGCTTTATTTCTGTTTAGTGTAACTAATGACTACCATAAAGACACTGTACATTGCAAGGTGACAAATCTAAAACAATTATTAAAAGAAACCAGTTAAAAACAATCATGGTCCAATTTTGCCTCACTTTGTACCTGGATCGATTCATGCATGTAGAACTTCCGTATGTTCATATGTCCGTCAGGATACTTGAATTTTAATAAATCTCCATCCATAGGTTCCCCACAGATATCAATCCGTTGCCTTCTTTCCTCTATTGCCTAAGAAAAAAAATCATGTTGGAAAGAAGGCATGAAGGAACACAAACTTTAATTTCAAAACATACTCTTTGCCGTCTTTCTTCTTGGAGCCCATAGGCACGTCTTCTTCTTTCCTATTATTACAAAAAATGTTCAATATTTTTGCAGGAAATGATAAAAACCATACATTTTTTCTACATAACCTTTTCTTGGTCCGAAAACAAGGAAGCATTAAATTCAGCGTCTTGTTGCAAACGCAATGCTCTCCAATCCTGAAAAAAAATTAAAAGCAGGGTTTTGTTTTAATTTTGAAATTAATTTTGTTTTGAAGTGTGAGTTTGGGACCGGTCTTTCAATGTTACTTGAGAATTTTGCTCTTTCTCCCACAATTTGGGCTTTCTCCCACAATCTAAAAACACCATTGGTGTTTTTGGATTTGTATTGCATGGTCAATTGAATTGGCCCAAGAATTGAGAAATGGTTGAAAAAGAATGGATGGATGACACAAGGGTGATCCGCATCCAAATTATTGAACTACTTAACTTACATCAATATTGCCTGCAGTGCCTGTAGGTCCTTCAAAAAAAGGAGCAGCTTCTTGTGAACCATCATTGAACACGGGAACCGTGTTTTGCGGTGAAGTGCCTGATGTTGTTGCCTAGAGATAGTCAAAAATAAAGAACATGCATGTTTACATAAATTAAATGTGGAAGTAAAAATCAAGAACTCTATGCGCTACAGTCTAGCACACAGTAGCATTGTTTGTTTCTTGTCCTTTACTATAAATTGATTTATCGTATATCTTGGTAACAATATATACCTGTAACAAGTTGTTTCAAGTGCATATTTCCATTGAGTGTTCATGGTGTGAGGTCTAAATCTTACCTCCAACACGTCTGATACCTCCAACACATTCTACGCCCTTTTCCTGCCCTGGCCAAATGAAACCCAACCAGGTTTAGCCCGATATGTGGGTAGCAGTGGCAAATGAAATTGTTTAACTCTGGAAGAGTCCAGTTCAAAGGAATCTTGGACTTTTGACTTTCTGGTCCTGAGTTTTCCTGCACTGGCTGACCTATAAAATTAAATGAGATGAAAACAAACAAAACATAAATAAAAAGTTTACTAAATGTTATACAGTAATATAAATTCCTAAGATTATCATAATCATGCATTCATAGTTACTTTACATTTTTACTACAATCTTACCAAGTCCAAAAGTTCTCAGACGTCCCAGTTCAGACGGAGATGGTAAAATTTCAACATCTGGGCCAGTGAGGAGGAAGAGATGGGTTAGCCATACGGCATTCTGTTGTCTTCCTCGTGACCCTGCAATTAACATGATAACATAAGCAAACTGTGTGCAATAATCCCTGTATGTAAATAAAACATGTAATGATACAATGAAAATGCTGTGAAAAGGTTTTCACTGATGACAAGCATTTCTGTTGTCGCCATGACAGTCTCTCTGAAAGAAAAGTTACCAAAAACTCCAGTCACGGCTGCCAGATTGCTATTGAACGTGACCGCCTTATGCTTACGGAGAGATTGAGAGAATTGATTAAAATGGCAAATATCCAGTTAGCCTCTCGTGCATGAAACAATATTGTTTTTTGGGTTGTCAATATGACTTGATCCTCGGAAATGGGCAGGACGCACAACATTACTAATTGAAAAACACAGACAATATCACAGTGTGTGTGTGTGTGTGTGTGTGTGTGTGCGTGTGTGTGTGTGTCTGTCTGTTTGAGTGTGTGCTTTTGTTTAAGGTGCGCTTTTGGGTAAATGTTACAATTATTACATCAGTACCTACAAACATCACACACACACACAAACTTACTGCGAATCTGTGGAGTCCTGCGTCGAAAAAGACGTCTAGTTGCAGTATATATATTTTCACCACTGCTGCTAGACAGCTCTTGCCTGACTCTTGACAAACTGCTGAAAACTCTATTGAAAACTGCAGAGTGAGATTCTCTTTCCGAAGACATTGTCAGGATATTGATGAGCTCCCAAACAATAAAACACAACTAAAGAATAAAGAGAAGATAATGTTAATTGCAATAACCGTTGCATAGCACAATATTTCATTAACATACACACAGAATATCACAGAATATAAAAAATACAGCATCTATTCACTATCAATATCACCAATTATAGGCCCAATTTATATAATACTATACAGTCAATCTATATTGCACTCATACAATTACAAGTTTTGTAAGTTACTGAACTTAAATAATTAATACTTTGAAGTTTTAATTTTGCTAAAGACTTGTGTACCAAGATTTCCTGCTTTTATTTCGTGTTTCTGATTAGAGGCATTAGGCCGTTTGAAAATGAAGCGCCAAAAACAGCGTGCACTTCGTTTTCGATTAAAAAACAGATAACGATAGATAGTTGGAAATAGATAACGACGGAGTTGGAAATGTTTTGGGAATTCTTAAGACCCGTTTTCGTTTCTTTAGGAAAAACGCGGTCTTCAACGAACTCCTTTGCACGTGTAGTTTACAATTACGGGATCTATGTAAAAACGCGTAAACTATTTTATTAAATTATTAGTTACAAGCGCAAAAGAGAATGTGTTATAACTAGGTGTAGCGGTGTGAATTCTGCGTTGTGTCTTGTTTCATGAATTGCTCAGGAGCCAATCTTGTAGCACAGATTTTATTTCTGAACAGAAAATAAAGAAGGCTTTTTAGCCGCACACCAACATCTCGTGGCTAACAACTGAAAGAAATAAAACATATAAAACAAAGCTTATACAGAGTTAATTGTGAGTGTGACCTACCGCCGCTGGCTCTCATATGCAACTGAAAACCAGCGGGGAGGAGCCACTACCAAACCCCCGCGAAGCCAGGAAACACATATGTCGGTGTAACAAGTGGAAGCACAGCGCCCACTACTGACGAGTAGTAAAACACACTGTTACACTCCCCCCTACTGACTTCCACTTGTTACGCTAAAATTAATAAAAGCAAACAAACAAAAACACTTGCCAGTCTGGAAAACACTGGACATTAAAGAAGATAAGAAAAAAAAAGGGGGAAAAAAACCACAATTCTGGACAATCCCAAAAACAAATGTACAAATTCAATGCAACACCACATTTTCAATGAAAACACTGACATCTCCAGTCATAAGACTATTCAATTAAGAATTTACAAATGCAAGAGGGTTGCAAAGCCCCTAAACATTTACAGGAATAATATGCCTGTTACATATTAANATTTCAGCAATCAAGCTGCTTTCAAAATTGGCACCTTGGTCGGAATGCACTCGTTCCGGAAACCCATATACGCAGAAAAAGTTGTCCCACAGCTGTTTTGCTACAGACTTTGCAGACTGGTTGGAACACAAATAAGCTTGGGCCAATTTTGTAAAATNGCTACAGACTTTGCAGACTGGTTGGAACACAAATAAGCTTGGGCCAATTTTGTAAAATGGTCAGTCACAACCAAGACATCAACAGATTTATTAGATGAGTCTTCCGCAGACCAAAAGTCGATGCACACCAACTCAAGAGGTCGAGATGTTTTAATACTCTCGAGCGGGGCTCTCGCATTTGGTTCAGCTGTCTTACTGACAACGCATCTTCTGCAGCAACGAACGTACTCCTNTTGGAACACAAATAAGCTTGGGCCAATTTTGTAAAATGATCAGTCACAACCAAGACATCAACAGATTTATTAGATGAGTCCTCCGCAGACCAAAAGTCGATGCACACCAACTCAAGAGGTCGAGATGTTTTAATACTCTCGAGCGGGGCTCTCGCATTTGGTTCAGCTGTCTTACTGACAACGCATCTTCTGCAGCAACGAACGTACTCCTTTACATCATTCTCCAAACCCTGCCAATAAAAGCGTTGTCTAGTCAGGTAAAGTGTCCGGTGTTGCCCCTGATGTCCTGCTTCATCATGTACTCCACTGAGCACCACGTCCCTAANTGTCTTACTGACAACGCATCTTCTGCAGCAACGAACGTACTCCTTCACATCATTCTCCAAACCCTGCCAATAAAAGCGTTGTCTAGTCAGGTAAAGTGTCCGGTGTTGCCCCTGATGTCCTGCTTCATCATGTACTCCACTGAGCACCACGTCCCTAAGTGACACAGGCACAACAAATTGAAATGTTTTCTTCCGAGTGATGACATCTCTAGAAACCCGATATAACAATCCAGCTTTAACAGAGAGCTTGTTCCAGTGCCGCATAAATCGAAGAACCACCTGAGTTTCCTTACACCTCTCTCTCCTGGATGGTCTACGCCCGCGCTCCACAAAGGACAACACTCTGCACANCTGAGCACCACGTCCCTAAGTGACACAGGCACAACAAATTGAAATGTTTTCTTCCGAGTGATGACATCTCTAGAAACCCGATATAACAATCCAGCTTTAACAGAGAGCTTGTTCCAGTGCCGCATAAATCGAAGAACCACCTGAGTTTCCTTACACCTCTCTCTCCTGGATGGTCTACGCCCGCGCTCCACAAAGGACAACACTCTGCACAAGTCAGGGTCTGCACGCTGCAAATCCATCAGCTCCTGCCGAGAAAACACAGGAGTAGTCGATACTGGTGGTGGCACAATCGACTGTACCAGCTGGGGAAGTAGATACACATGAGNGAACCACCTGAGTTTCCTTACACCTCTCTCTCCTGGATGGTCTACGCCCGCGCTCCACAAAGGACAACACTCTGCACAAGTCAGGGTCTGCACGCTGCAAATCCATCAGCTCCTGCCGAGAAAACACAGGAGTAGTCGATACTGGTGGTGGCACAATCGACTGTACCAGCTGGGGAAGTAGATACACATGAGGCCGCACATGATCTTCCTGTGCCTTACTGCTGTTTAACACAGCTGAAACCTCTTCCCTCGACACAGCTGATTCTCTCGACAGTACACTATGGTTCATTTCGACATTGTCACATGGTCTGTCTTGTGGTTGCCTNGCCGAGAAAACACAGGAGTAGTCGATACTGGTGGTGGCACAATCGACTGTACCAGCTGGGGAAGTAGATACACATGAGGCCGCACATGATCTTCCTGTGCCTTACTGCTGTTTAACACAGCTGAAACCTCTTCCCTCGACACAGCTGATTCTCTCGACAGTACACTATGGTTCATTTCGACATTGTCACATGGTCTGTCTTGTGGTTGCCTGTCAAAAGGGTGACACGACCAACGAAACACATCCTGTACTATCCCGACGCCTACCTGTCGAGACTCTTCCAAAAGTGCCTCATAAGGGACCCTGGTAAGTTTGTGGAACACGCTGGGGCGCACAAAAGGTTCCCTGCTGAGGGCGTCAGCTACAACATTTTTAGGCCCAGGAATGTATTTGATGTCAAAGTTGTAAGGAGCTAGCTTAGCAACCCACCTCTGCTCGCACGCATCCAGCTTGGGTTTAGTAAGAATATAGGTCAGTGGATTGTTGTCAGTCCACACAGAAAACTGTTGACCCTTCAGCCAATGACTGAACTTCTCACAAACCGCCCACTTCAGAGCAAAAAATTCAAGCCTATGAGCAGGGTAGCGCGACTGAGCATAGTTGAGTGACCTGCTAGCAAACGCAACAGGACGTGCAACCTCGTCACCATCAGTCACCTGAGAGAGCACTGCCCCGAGANTTGTTGTCAGTCCACACAGAAAACTGTTGACCCTTCAGCCAATGACTGAACTTCTCACAAACCGCCCACTTCAGAGCAAAAAATTCAAGCCTATGAGCAGGGTAGCGCGACTGAGCATAGTTGAGTGACCTGCTAGCAAACGCAACAGGACGTGCAACCTCGTCACCATCAGTCACCTGAGAGAGCACTGCCCCGAGACCATTACTAGACGCGTCAACCGATAGCAGAAAGGGTTTACTAAAATCAGGGTGAGCCAGTATCACCCTGTCCAGCAAAGCCTGTTTCAGCTGATGAAAAGCATCCTTACACTCTTGTGTCCAATCTGCAGCTGTGAGTTGTTTGGACATCATTTTCACCTTCTTGTACTTAGAACGTCTTGGTTTCTTAGTACCTGAAGTCAGTGTGAAAAGTGGTCTANAGACGCATCAACCGATAGCAGAAAGGGTTTACTAAAATCAGGGTGAGCCAGTATCACCCTGTCCAGCAAAGCCTGTTTCAGCTGATGAAAAGCATCCTTACACTCTTGTGTCCAATCTGCAGCTGTGAGTTGTTTGGACATCATTTTCACCTTCTTGTACTTAGAACGTCTTGGTTTCTTAGTACCTGAAGTCAGTNAAAGGCGGGAAACCAGTTGTCTCGTGAATCGTCGCATTATAGCAAAATGTAAGAGACTTCAACATCTGAGGCCACCTATGTTTAGCCTTAGGTGGTAACGAGCGAATCATATTCCCTAACGTTCGATTAAATCTCTCAACGGCCCCATTTCCCATCGGATGATAGGGCGTTGTATGAGACTTCCTCACTCCAGCGAGCTCAAGCATTTCAGCAATCAAGCTGCTTTCAAAATTGGCACCTTGGTCGGAATGCACTCGTTCCGGAAACCCATATACGCAGAAAAAGTTGTCCCACAGNCCTTAGGTGGTAACGAGCGAATCATATTCCCTAACGTTCGATTAAATCTCTCAACGGCCCCATTTCCCATCGGGTGATAGGGCGTTGTATGAGACTTCCTCACTCCAGCGAGCTCAAGCATTTCAGCAATCAAGCTGCTTTCAAAATTGGCACCTTGGTCGGAATGCACTCGTTCCGGAAACCCATATACGCAGAAAAAGTTGTCCCACAGCTGTTTTGCTACAGACTTTGCAGACTGGTNCAACCAACACAGGAACAGAAAAAGAACAGCCACACACTTTCAATTGGAGATCACACACACCCAATGGACTTGTGCTCTTACCACCACACCCAATTAGTGTTAGCGCTGTAGGGGTTATGTCCCGTGGAGAGAGTACGCTCGCTTCAAAAAGTCTATGTGCGGCTCCGCTACTGATAGTACAGGCCATCGACCCACTATCCAGCATTCCCCTCAACAGAACAGCATCTTGAACAAGNAACAGCCACACACTTTCAATTGGAGATCACACACACCCAATGGACTTGTGCTCTTACCACCACACCCAATTAGTGTTAGCTCTGTAGGGGTTATGTCCTGTGGAGAGAGTACGCTCGCTTCAAAAAGTCTATGTGCGGCTCCGCTACTGATAGTACAGGCCATCGACCCACTATCCAGCATTCCCCTCAACAGAACAGCATCTTGAACAAGAACATCGGTAAAGAACAAATCATCATTAGTGTGTAACCTTTGAACATTTTGAAAAATCACATTTGTTTTATCCTCAACAGCATTACAAAAATCAGTGTAGAGNGAGAGAGTACGCTCGCTTCAAAAAGTCTATGTGCGGCTCCGCTACTGATAGTACAGGCCATCGACCCACTATCCAGCATTCCCCTCAACAGAACAGCATCTTGAACAAGAACATCGGTAAAGAACAAATCATCATTAGTGTGTAACCTTTGAACATTTTGAAAAATCACATTTGTTTTATCCTCAACAGCATTACAAAAATCAGTGTAGAGCGATTCCAAATCCTCTCTTTCAGGAGACTCAACTTCAGGCCCTACACTAGTCCCCCCCTCATGTGGACCCTTTAGTTTTCCAGCTCAGCCGAGTCAGGACCACCGAATGCCCCTNCGGTAAAGAACAAATCATCATTAGTGTGTAACCTTTGAACATTTTGAAAAATCACATTTGTTTTATCCTCAACAGCATTACAAAAATCAGTGTAGAGCGATTCCAAATCCTCTCTTTCAGGAGACTCAACTTCAGGCCCTACACTAGTCCCCCCCTCATGTGGACCCTTTAGTTTTCCAGCTCAGCCGAGTCAGGACCACCGAATGCCCCTTGTCTTTCAGCCAATCCTGCCGTGCAAGCCGACGCCACGTGCCCATAGCCAAGACAATTAAAACACAACCGGTTCATTCTACAGTGTGCGATCGTATCATGACCCACGTCACTACACAGTATGCACATTGAACCGCCAAACTGCTTGCGCCCCCCACCTCTAACTTTATTCTGTGGTCTGAAATTTTTCGACCTCTGCTGCACAGACCCCTGATCTAATACTTTCTCCAGAAGACTGATTACTCTGCTCAAGGATGGATCGTGAGGAGTCTGATCAGCCTCCCTACCCGGAGGGTTCGTAGCAGACGTTGCCTCACTTTGTCTGAGTGGAGCTATACAGTCAGTTTTCTGTGTATGACAGGCAACATTAGCGACATGTGAGTTCAGTTTGTACCGTTTAAGCCTGCTCTCTCTTTGGCACTCATCCAGCCTAACCTGCACTTCAGCTGCTGTCCATTCATTAAGCGGTTTACACCTAAACACCAGTGACAGCTCCGGGTCGGGACAGTTGCGGATAAACATCGCTGTAACTTCGCGACACGGATCGTCTAAAGTTTTGTGTTGCCTCTTTAAGCCCTCCGCTGCAACATCTATCGCGTTGTGTAGCCTAATCCAATAATCAAAGGGCTTTTCGTCCCGCAATGGTAATGTCGTATAAAAATCTGCCAACGGCATGCATGAGTACACAGCATCACTACAGTGTTGTTTGAGCAGATCGAAAACCGGTACTGGACCCCTAGAGACATCGATCGATGGGTCACTACGCAGCCCAACCCTCACTACATCGCGTGCTTTACCCTGGAGTTTAGACAAAACCTCATTTGCCTGGTCTTCTACCGGCACGTCACGTTTTCGTAAATATGTTTTCGCAATTTCGATCCACTCATCAACCGAAAGCTTACCCTCCCCATCGCCTCTGAAATAAGGAGGTTCATTGACCTCATGTCTAACCACCAAGCCGACTTNGGGTCACTACGCAGCCCAACCCTCACTACATCGCGTGCTTTACCCTGGAGTTTAGACAAAACCTCATTTGCCTGGTCTTCTACCGGCACGTCACGTTTCCGTAAATATGTTTTCGCAATTTCGATCCACTCATCAACCGAAAGCTTACCCTCCCCATCGCCTCTGAAATAAGGAGGTTCATTGACCTCATGTCTAACCACCAAGCCGACTTTAGACAGGTCGCTGAGAGTTGAATTGGACGCATTCTGACCGTTATGACCAAATACTCCAGATTCTAAGCAACCAACTATGCTCTGACCGATGCTATTGCCTATTTGTTNGTTTTCGCAATTTCGATCCACTCATCAACCGAAAGCTTACCCTCCCCATTGCCTCTGAAATAAGGAGGTTCATTGACCTCATGTCTAACCACCAAGCCAACTTTAGACAGGTCGCTGAGAGTTGAATTGGACGCATTCTGACCGTTATGACCAAATACTCCAGATTCTAAGCAACCAACTATGCTCTGACCGATGCTATTGCCTATTTGTTTAACAATGTCATTAATAGTCTCCAACGGCACAGTACTAGCATCAGGCTGATGTACAGACTGAGAGGCGCACTCACGAACCTGAGATACTGGAGGAGNTGACCAAATACTCCAGATTCTAAGCAACCAACTATGCTCTGACCGATGCTATTGCCTATTTGTTTAACAATGTCATTAATAGTCTCCAACGGCACAGTACTAGCATCAGGCTGATGTACAGACTGAGAGGCGCACTCACGAACCTGAGATACTGGAGGAGTCTGCATCTCTAACCCTCTCTGGAATGGAGTCGAGAAAACTGGACCATTACTGTTTGTATTATCAATTTCACTGTCTAGAAATCGTAGTACCCCCCGTCCTTTTCCCATTGAAANTTAACAATGTCATTAATAGTCTCCAACGGCACAGTACTAGCATCAGGCTGATGTACAGACTGAGAGGCGCACTCACGAACCTGAGATACTGGAGGAGTTTGCATCTCTAACCCTCTCTGGAATGGAGTCGAGAAAACTGGACCATTACTGTTTGTATTATCAATTTCACTGTCTAGAAATCGTAGTACCCCCCGTCCTTTTCCCATTGAAAATTTAGGGTTAAACCCCTCCATGACAAAAATAAAGTACCTACACACAAAATTATACCACAGGGTGAAAAAGAAAAAAACACAGTCAAAACCCAAATAAAATGATAAATCAGTCTAAACCCTCAACAAAACTTTTTTTTTTTTTTTTCTAATATCTGTCTTAAGCTAAAGTCTTCATTCGCAACCAAACACACAAAATATCACCATAAAAAAAAGTATACAAAATCACTTTTTTTTTTTTTGTTGTTGTTCACGTGTATTTACACAAAATAGCCCTCAATAAACGACTCTGACACAGTACATAGACTTGCCGCGATCTTTGCTGATGCAAATCTCAGCGTCACACGGCAAAATCTGCCACCCCGATTCTTCTCCTCCACGTGTAATGGCGGCCGTCGCGTGTCGAAGCCTTGCCCAAACGCCGACGCCAGCGATGTCCCGCGAAGTAGGATCACGGCACCAGATGTAGCGGTGTGAATTCTGCGTTGTGTCTTGTTTCATGAATTGCTCAGGAGCCAATCTTGTAGCACAGATTTTATTTCTGAACAGAAAATAAAGAAGGCTTTTTAGCCGCACACCAACGTCTCGTGGCTAACAACGCCGCTGGCTCTCATATGCAACTGAAACAATTAAATAATAATTTTACCTGAACAGAAAATAAAGAAGGCTTTTTAGCCGCACACCAATGTCTCGTGGCTAACAACTGAAAGAAATAAAACATATAAAACAAAGCTTATACAGAGTTAATTGTGAGTGTGACCTACCGCCGCTGGCCACTCCCTGAGCCACTCCCAAACCCCCGCGAAGCCAGGAAACACATATGTCGGTGTAACAAGTGGAAGCACAGCGCCCACTACTGACGAGTAGTAAAACACACTGTTACATAGGCACTCGGTGAAAATGACATTGTGGTTATACACATTTATGATCAGAAAAATCACTAACCAGATTCGATCCGCGTTTGTCTGAGGAGGATTTGGTTTGAACAGAAAATGGGCGGTTCACTCATTTGAATATTATTTGTAGATATCTTTAAATGTATTTCTCCTAGTCAAAATACAAATTGAAGATATCTCTAATCGAGTTCTGACTAGTCACAATTGCATTTGCAGATATCTCTAAAGTTGGAGATATCTACAATGGACACATTCAAGATATCGATACATTTTGACTAGGACTAATTATATTTGAAGATATCTTATATATATAAAAATAAATCGACTAGTCAAAAATCAAATTAAAGATATCTTCATTTTTTTATGACTAGTCAAAAATATATTTTATATATCTAAAATGTATTTCAAGATATCTTTAATTAAACGCATTTTGAGATATCTTCAATTATATTATGACTAGTCATAAATATTTGCAGATATCTTTAAATATTTTACTACTAGTAGAAGTGTATTTGAAGATATCTCTAATACAAATTAGCACTAGTAACAATATATTTGAAGATATCTCTAATTATAATT
>SOMO01000216.1:255114-265603 GCA_028128575.1 Paedocypris carbunculus | reverse complement strand
AAAGCATTCACGAAATAGGTATAATATTATTTTCCATATTGAACTGAAAAACTGTATTGCCAAAATATAACCCAGAATGTTCATTTTGTTTCGTGTTTTCTTTTTATTAGACATTAAATGACATGACAATTCGGACTCGTTTATCTGCGGAGTTATACAGACATCGCTGGGCGCGTGCTTTTCAGAACAAAATAAAAGCAGATATTGCATTTTATGCTTGCTTTTAACAACCACATAATACTGTAGTATAGAGATGCGGAATATAAACCTAAACAGTGACATTTTCAATCAAATGTTGCCACTAAACATTNAAAAAAGGTAAGGCTGTATTTTCGTTTGTTGCAGTAGTTTGGCGAGGTTGAAAAACCAGTAGTTTTTGACACGCAATGGGCAATAGTGGAGCCTACGCTTGTGACTTGCTGATTGTTCCAACTATACTTTAGAAGGGAAGCGGTTGGTTTAATTGGACAGCTAAGCTTAATTCATTGTTGATGCTTGTTTGTAGTTCTACCTGCAGATCTTAAATTCTTGTCTGTTACGTTTCATAGTCACTAGGTGGCGCCAAAGGTCTTTACTACGTTATGTGGCCGCTTTCAGTGGCGAAAGTTTTGGCTGTAAAATCTGTAAGCTTAATGTTAAGTGTTCTGCGCATACTATTTATTTTTTCCACATTAAACTGATCATCAAGATAGAAGTAAACAAATTATTGAGAAACTTACGAAATTATAAAATTGTGCAAAGAGCAAAGCCAAATATTTTAATTTGATTCATGGCGGTCTCTGGAAATCTACAGTAATTTGTTTTAATTCTGTATTTCTCCATGAAGTGTTGTTTTTGAATGTAAAAATAAATAATCTGAAATCTGAGCTTATTTTTCTGAACTTTTTTTTATTTTAATAATTTGAAACCATATACTTTTTGTGTTTTATTTAAATGAATACGTGTACGAACTTTTTTAAAGCATTCACGAAATAGGTATAATATTATTTTCCATATTGAACTGAAAAACTGTATTGCCAAAATATAACCCAGAATGTTCATTTTGTTTCGTGTTTTCTTTTTATTAGACATTAAATGACATGACAATTCGGACTCGTTTATCTGCGGAGTTATACAGACATCGCTGGGCGCGTGCTTTTCAGAACAAAATAAAAGCAGATATTGCATTTTATGCTTGCTTTTAACAACCACATAATACTGTAGTATAGAGATGCGGAATATAAACCTAAACAGTGACATTTTCAATCAAATGTTGCCACTAAACATTTTTGACGCGAGACGTGTCCTTTTTCACGTGAAATTATGTCCAAAGAAAATGTCCCAAAACGACCAAAAACATTTATGGTCCAATATTTGTGTCACTATCACCATTAACACATGCCGGGTTTCCCAAGTGCTTGTGCGTTTTTCGAATGATTTTACATCACGCAGGGTTTGACGTCTTGGTGCACATTTTGATGGTGATGGTGATGGTGGTGATGGTGATGATAATATCCGCCAGCCGAGGAATGAAACGTCGTAATCCCGTTCAAATTCAACATGAAGTCCTTCCGCTCGGCTATTGGCGAAGCGTGTGTGGGATAACGCGAAATACCCACTGCGGAGAAAGATCAATGCACAGTGAGACCAAACACACACATTTTGCCCTGTGAACTATATACCACGCACACACATCAGTATCATTGCTGTATTGTTACATCATTATTATTTTGTTTATAATCCTAAAGGGAAGGTGCATAAATGCATCAATGCACAATTTCTTCATAATTTTATAAACGTAAAATAATAATAATAATAATTTAAAAACCGTCGTAAATAAAAAAAATTCAAGACAATTGTTTCTTCGTTATAGAATATACGTATGCCAAACTGCGGCAAATTACGTTTACAAAAAATTAATAGAGCCGTTGATGCTATAAATCCTTATTTACAAGGCTAAAAAAAATCAATTTTGATGATGCGTACTTCATATATATACATCTTTATAAATGTGATTTTTTTAAACGTTTCGTTTAAAAATATGTTTAGGTTAAACTTGTGTTTAAACGGGTTCGTTTTGTGATTTGAAAGGTTTGCCTGGGCTTTTTTTTACCTGACATGTCCGTGTTGTCCCGAGCGCCGTGCTGCAGGTATCCTTGCTCCAGGGAGTAGGTGATAATCCCGGGATTATGCCCCGTCGATGTGGAGTTGCTGGAGACTGTAGGTTTGTTGAGATATGTGGAGTTTGGAGAAGCCCAGAACGCGGTTCCCTCTGAATAGGACGAGTGGTTCTCCAGGGCGCCCGCCATGGCAGGAGACGAGGGGACCGGGCTGGTGTTGCTCTCCAGGCCGTAGTCTCCGGTCCCAGACACCGGACAGCTGCCCATATAGCCGTGCCTGNGGTTTGTTGAGATATGTGGAGTTTGGAGAAGCCCAGAACGCGGTTCCCTCTGAATAGGACGAGTGGTTCTCCAGAGCGCCCGCCATGGCAGGAGACGAGGGGACCGGGCTGGTGTTGCTCTCCAGGCCGTAGTCTCCGGTCCCAGACACCGGACAGCTGCCCATATAGCCGTGCCTGGAGCTGGGCGACACGTGGCCGTGATAGCCGCCGTTAATGGAGTCGTAGCCGTTCCCCGGCAGCTCCAGGTTGTAGCTGCCACCGTGACAAGTCTGGTAGTCAAAGCTCTGGGGCAAAAGCGTGGAACCGAACCCGAGGCCGTTCATCANCCGCTGTTAATGGAGTCGTAGCCGTTCCCCGGCAGCTCCAGGTTGTAGCTGCCACCGTGACAAGTCTGGTAGTCAAAGCTCTGGGGCAAAAGCGTGGAACCGAACCCGAGGCCGTTCATCATCCTGTACATGGGCTTCATGGCCTGACATTTTCTCCGGAAGCCTCTGGGTCTTCGGCGGAACGAGCCCTCCTCGAACATGAACTCGCTGGTGGGGTCGATGGTCCAGTAATGGCCTTTCCCCGGTCGCCCGAGTCCTTTCGGCAGTTTGATGAAACACTCGTTCAGCGACAGATTGTGCCGCACGGAGTTCTTCCAGCCCTGGTAAGAGCCTCTGAAAAAGGGGAATCGAGTCTGCAGGAACTGGTAGATCTCGCTGAGCGTGAGCCGCTTGGTCGGGGCGCTCTGGATCGCCATCACGATCAGGGCGATGTAGGAGTACGGGGGCTTCTCCGGCCGCCGCAGACCCGAGCTCGCCTTCTTGGGTTTGGAGCCCGCGCCCTGGTCCTCGGCCTGACCTGTGGAGCTCATCAGTCCCGGGTGGAGCGCGCCGGACGCCGGACTGGTCCTCACCGGAGGCGCCTGGGAGCTTTCAGACGTCATCTGTCCCGAAAATTAACGCGTTGACAGAAGAGGAAAAATAGAACAGAAAACGAAATTCGGGTGCGAGTCAGTCAAGAACGTGAGCGCTCATCATGCGACGCCCTTGCGCCAAACCCGCACACTGCCCGTTGCTTAAAGGATGGGGGAAAATTAAACCTGAGATGAAACTTTATTTCAAAGCGATTTTCAGTCCAAGTTCCTCGTCGGTCGCGTTTAATTTAGTCCCGGCTGCTGCCGCCGCTCTGTGAGGAAGTAACGGAAAGAGTGAGCTCGTGCAGCCCCTCAACAACTAAACAAACCTCCACAGCCAATCACTCAATTACTCTGCCTCTCTCTTCCCATCGCTCCTCCTTCAACTAGTCACGTTAACCAAGCGTGTTCCTGGTCTGGATACAGACTGTTCACTTGAAAAAACGAAGATGCCCATCAGCATTTTGCGATTAAACATCTTCGTTAATTAATCGAGTTTGGAAAAGTGTGTGTGTGTGTGTGTGTGTGTGTGTGTGTGTGTGTGTGTGTGTGTGTGTGTGTGTGTGTGTGTGTGTGTGTGTGTGTGTGTGTGCGGGTGNNNNTTTTTTTTTTTTTTTTGTAAGAATCAACCCAGTGTGTGTCGGACTTTGCAGTCCCCATGACCCAAAAATGGAAAATCGGTTCAGAAAAGGGAACGTCGGATTCTTGGCATTTTCTATAACTTATTAGTGAACTCGTTAATGCACGCGGGAGCCTAGGACCCACGGGACCGTTATAGCAATAGGAATAAATGGTTTTATTAGTAAAGACAAGATTTAGAGCAGCCGGGGTCTGTCAGGGGGGTTCGGATGCCACACACAGCGCTCCGGTATCAGTTTACGCCCCGGGGCCACGTCACATCCCCCGAGTCCTGCGTCCGTTACCCAAACAATTAGCCGTTTTGACGTACGGCCTCGTTAAGTGAGGCTAAAGCCAGAATTACAGCTCACCACAGACGACCATTTCAGCATTAAAACAATGCTTTATTTGTAGATTTCCTAACTGCTTTTTTTATTTTGAATGCAATTACATCTCAAACTCATAAGATCCATCTAGCTGTGTAATACTTTTACTAATGCAATATTTATTGTCATATGTAAATTTGTTTTTTATTTTACTTTATTTTAGTAAAGTATTTTTTATTTACATTGTTTCACAAGTAAGGACTTGAGAAAATACAGATACACGCACGCACGCACGCGCGCACACACACACACACACGCACGCACGCACGCACGCACGCACGCACGCACGCACGCACACACACACACACACACACACACACACACACACACACACACACACACACACACACAGACTGGCTTTGTTTCGGACAGACTGGCATTATTTTCCACCTTTGCCTTCCTCAATCTTTAAAGTCTTGGCTTTTAAACAATCAACAATTGCCTCGTTTTTTTTTCTCGAATGAGGATGTGGATGAAATGTTCCCGCGCCTTCTCTGCAGCGCGTATCCGGGTTTCCCCTGCCCGCTGCGGCGCGCCTGACCCCCGCCGCGTCTCGAGCCGCGGCCGCTCCAGAGGAAACACACTCTGACTCTGAATTACAAGTTTGCCACGACTGACCCCAACCCGAAATGAAAATAGACAGATAGAAATGCTTATTACCTCTATAAACGGGATCACACTAATTTATCACAAAACGTTCTGCCATTTCACGTCAGCACTGCAAAGTAAATGTAAACGTTAAAATAAAATGTATTCGACTTGACATGCTCGTAAATATACAAATGTAATTTTTTGTATACCTTTAAGACCTGAAAATGGTTACCATTTGATGAATGACAGTCGTGCGTAAAATTATGTTTTACCCTTTAAAACGTCCCAGACATATTGCGTTTTATGTAGAGGTATACACGTGTGTTTTTTGTTTTAGGTTTTTTAAATTGCGTGTTTTCGATGCATACTCAAAAAAAGTGAAACTTGTGTTATGTTTTATAAATGCTTGTATACGAAACTTAATATAAAACCGAAATACCGTAATGGCAAGTACGTATTTATTGCATCGAATAATTTAATGTCATGTTAATTATTTTGTTAATTTTATTCTTTCAAATTGTTTATTTTGCTCATACGTCTAAATCAAATGTTGTTATAAACGTTTTGCCTTCTTTTAACTACCCCTCGGTCCCATCAGTTCTTCTTCCTGCCTTTAACGACAGGTGTGTCATTCTGTTATTTCACCTGCAGGTTGCAGCATAGCACATAAATATAATGGATGATCGAAGGCTGCTTTTAAAACACAAACAGTACCTGAGCTGCCCTTAAGTGCATTGACACTCTCAAGCTGTTTGTTTACGAAGCACGTAAAGGACGTGCAGTACGGTGTGGCTTTTCATGCAGGACTTTCACCTTTTAAAGGCGCGTGAATTGTTTCCGTTTCTCTCTGTCACTCTTTCACTCACCTTGCGTGTGAGAAATGAAGACACGTGATCAGACTGACAGTGAGTTTGAGGGAAGCGATGCCCCCGTTTCAGGACCGCGGACAGCGCGTGTTTGACGCGCTAAATAAACAAACGGCGGCTGAATTTATAAAAAAAATAAAATAAGCGAATTATGTCTGTCTTTTCATCCATTGACGACATTGTGCATTTAAGGATTGGTTAAACCACGTCAAGAGATTAGGCGACAATAAAGAAATTGTTTTACTTTCCTTTTATTTGCATCCATGTTATTGACATGTTTTGTTGTAATGTATTCATAATTTATTCATAATTGTTGTAATATTTATTCATCGTTTGAGAGTGCCTGAAAGCGTATTAAATTTAACTTTTGTTTTAGCTTTAAAAAAATTTTTTTTTTCCAAACGACTGTATTTTTAAGGGTACGGCCATGTTTCGTACGTTGTTTATCAATCTCTTAAAAAAGTTCATTTATCTTTTTTTGTAAACTTGATTTATGAAATCATATGTTTTTGTCTTGTGTAACTTGTCCTGTTATGTTGTAAAAGTTCAATGACCTGTGTAAAAAGAATGGATGAATAATAGATGAACGGATAGACAGTAAGAGGGTGTTGGTTCAATTTGTGTCTAATTAGAGGGGTGAAAAAAAATTAATGACAGTTTAACAATACTGATTTTTAGAAGATTTTCCCGGAAGTTTTAGCGTCAATCTTCCAAATATTGTCTTGTTACAGAATGATATATAGGTTTCTATTTTATTGTTATATGTTTATTTTTAGGTGCTGTTTTATCCAACTTGACTTGACATTACCGTTTGTCATCAAGTCACCTAAATGACTTGTAATATGGGATAAATAGAATATGGTATAAATAGAAAGACATACAGACAAATGTCTCAATTAGAAGAAAGCATGGAAAGTAGTTTCGTTTTCTTTATTAAGAAATATCCTGAAAGAGCGCAGCTCTAAAACAACCACATATACACACACACGCACACAAACAGATGCAGTTTAAACCCAGCAGTTTGACGAATAAACACACGCTTAAATAAAGACCCCGTTAAAATGACTGCACTGATATTAAGAAATGAGACTGGAATCAGTAAACATTTCACAAACGTGGAGACTAACACAGTCTTCTGACATCAACAACAACAACAACGACGACGACGACAAACATGCAGTAGGAGATATATGGATGATTCCGTGTATCTGTATTATTATGAAATCACAAGAATGAACGCGTGGACGTTTCAGGACAGCAGAGAGTCTATTGTGAACGGGTGATACGCCGTGTTTTGTACTGTACAGTGAGAGTTTGCGAAAGCAGGAAGGCATCTTGGTATGTCCGGCATTCGCCCGGAGTTACTCGTGTCCTCCGTATCGCACCTGTAGACCGGGAAGACCTCTGGACTCTCCTGGAATTCAGTTCGAGGAGGCGCGTGAGCAGGTGGATAGCCGATAACCACCGGCAGAAAGTGCGGAGCTAGTAGCAGCTTGCCCCCGACAGCCACGTGCTCCTGCTCGGTGCGGGTGAAGGGCTTGCTGAGGATGCTGTCGATGGCGAAGGAGCTGGAGAACTTCAGGCTGTCCTCCGCGGGCGCGCGCTCCTGATGCTCCGCGCTCTTCTTGCTGCTGCTCAGGCGCTTCCTCCTCCGCCGGAAGACGCCGTCGGCGAACGTGTATTCACTGTGCGGGTTCAGCATCCAGTAGTTGTCCTTGCCCCACGGGCGCGAAGGGTCTCTGAGCACCTTCAGAAAGCAGTCGTTCAGCGACAGGTTGTGGCGCACGGAGTTCCGCCACCCGGTGTAGCTGCCGCGGAAAAACGGGAACTTCTTCATCAGGTACTCGTTGATCTCTCCCAGGGTCAGGCGGCCGCTGGTGGAGTCGCGTATGGCCATGGCGATGAGGGCGATGTAGGAGTAGGGTGGCTTGGGTCGGCGCGTGTATGGCTTCGCCTTGCCGTCCGACACCGGGACGCCGGGCGCGGGGCTGTTTGCGGTGCAGTCTCCGTCCGAGCCCAGCTCCTCCTCAGCGGACAGCGGCGACACCACGTCCACCTCCACCTCCACGTCGCTGCACGTGTCCGGGGACTTGAGGAAAACCTCCAGCTTCATTGTCGAGGTAAAGCTCTATGTAGCGGTTTGCGTCATGGACGAGACGTTCATCCTCACCTGCTAAAGTCCTCATGGGAGACGGAGTTCTTATTATAGCCGGCGAGGAGGGCCCGCCCCCTTGGGCGTGGCTTACTGTCTGGACCGACTCATCACAGGCGCGTTCATGCGGGTTAAAGATTTAGAGACACACACCTGCCTTTCTGAATTTGTGCAGAGGTTTTGAAAGGCTGAGAAATAAACACGAGAAACTGGCAGCTGGGCGCGAAATCTTTCCACTTAAAAAGATCCGCAGTGACGAGGAAACAATCTGAGAAATGTAAAATATATAAATACATGTTGGAAAAAAAATGCATATAAACGTATATATTGTTTGTCAAGAGAAAAAAATATTTTTTTTTGTGGAAGTAAAGACTTTTGTGTGTGTGTGTGTGTGTGTGTGTGTGTGTGTGTGTGTGTGTGTGTGTGTGTTTTTTGTTTTTTTTTTTAAACAGTTTGCTATATTGCAGTTGGAGCAAATCGACATGTGATTGAATGATGACAGGGAACTGGAACCAATCCCAGCAACTCTGGGGCTAAAGGAGGGACACACCCTAGATTGGTTTCCCACCAATCACAGAGCGGGACACACACATTCACACTCTCACATGGGCACATTTTCAGATTCCAATTCTCCTGCATGTTTTTGGACTATGAAATCCCGGAGTGAAACCCACGCGAGCAAAGGGACAACATGCAAACTCCACACAAAAAATAACGCAACCGGGCTTCAAAACTCAAGTCTCAAGTTGGTTGTCCTTGTCGATAATTGGCAAATGTCAATTTAATTCCATTCATGTTGGTGTAAAACTGAATTTAAAAGAAGGAATGCTTCAAATAAACTTTATTTCATGAATTTCATACACCGTCGATTTGATTTCATCTGTTAGTTCTTTCCAAGCGTGTAATCGGCGTCATGACTTGGCTTTGCTATGTGGCGTGTCGCACATTATTTTGACGCTCCCAATACCTGACATCAACTTGTCACTCACCATCACGCTTTGTAAACTGAGTTTACATGATTAATGAAAGTATTCGCTCATGGCAGTTGGTGACTTTTTTAAAGAATGGGGAAGTTTGCCGCTTTATGAACTTGGACCAGGCCCTTAAGTAGAAAGAGAAATGCCACAGAGGTCACACAGGGGTCAAAAGACTGAAAGGTGCATGGGAAGGAAAAAAGACTAGTTTGAAAGTGGAGCGAACAAACTTTATTCTTTCTCTTGCCGATGAAAGAAGTGAAGGTGGAGTGAAAGGTCACAGCATTTTGTGGGTTTCTAATTTGCCTTTAGGTGAATGATAATCATATAACTGTCTTTTTTTTTTTTTNTTCTTTGAGCGAATCACCCAAGGTTTGTGTCATACGTCGGGTTCACGGAGCAGACAAACAAGCCCGTGCGATTTGTGGTGTGCTCCTATAAACACGAATGCACAAATACCCACACATACTTAAATGATTATATAGCCTTCCGTGGAAAGAGTCCTGTGAAGGTCTGTAATCAGAGCTAGAGTTTCCAAAGCAGGTTCTGCGCTTTTCCTAATTCTCTATTCCGTCTTTCTTTGCAAAGCTGGAGCTGTGGGCTGAGTGGGAACGGCTTGTTTATTACACCGGTAAACTGCATTGAAAAGGCTTCGGTGACACGTTTATTTCAGTCTTTGTAAGGAAAAACCACGGCGTCTCGATTGAGCCGAGCACAGACTCCTGATTTAGGATTAACAAGGGCTTTAATAAAGTGAGTTTGTGTGGCCACTAGGGACCGTCTCAAAATTCTGCTCTGCATTTGAAGTGACACACTCAGAAACCCGGAGCAGTGGGCAGTATTGAAGCAACATTGAAGCAAATGATTCCTGATGTGTTAGGTTGGCAGCTTTCCTGCAATCTATGATTTTAAATATTGCAGCTCTTGAAAAGCTTACACGGTTTTAGCCTTCACAAACTCAAATAAATATCAGTGTGAGTGTTTGGCTGTGTGTGCAGCTCCGTTCCGGATAAAGTTTCTCTGTTCACAAACTCTCCAATGTGAAATGGTTTCCAGCAGAGGTAAAAGTGTGGAGGCGTAGTGTAAAAATTACTCCAAGTTAAAAAATTCCAAGAAGACTTGACTAAAAGTCGTAAAATATCAAATTTTAAAATAACCTTAGTATTTTACTCGTACTGAATTTAGGCTGATAAAAACACGAATAAATGTTAAAAACAAACTTTATTTATGATTATATTTATTTCTTAATTAAGAAAGGAAATTTCACACCTCAATGTATCTAAATGGCAGAACAAATTGAGTGGAAAATAACAAAAAGTCAGTCTCATGTGCAGAAAATTGCAACCGCTAATTTGCGTCCATGTAATTTAGCTCATTAATAGCATCCAGTACCTTCATCATCCTGCAGATGGTGATATCACCATGTCCGCCCAAGAAATTAACCTCGGAAAAAGATGTCAACTTGTTGTGCACAACCACAATGTAACGAGTAACGATAAGTGCCCATTCAAATGTTGTAAAATAGTAATTTACAACTGTAGTCAAGTAGAGAGTAAAAGTTGCAAGTACAAATTCGGTACAAGTACAAAGTAGCCAAAAACATGCTCAAGTAAAGTAACAAAGT
>SOMO01000216.1:195580-211477 GCA_028128575.1 Paedocypris carbunculus | reverse complement strand
TGAAGGGTGTGAATACTGAGGAGAATTTACAGGCCTGTCAGTCAGGAGGAGTTGGCACAGGAACACTTACACCCTGCTTGGCGGAGAACAGGCGGTGATCGAGACCCACCCTTGCCCTGACACACACCACATCCACGGCCTTATCGGGCTGTGGCCGGCTTTCTTGGCAGGATAGAGACTGGGCTGGACCAGCTGTGATGTGGGACTCGGTGGTCAGCTGTGGCCATCAAAACCCTGCTGTGGTGTTGGAGCGGTTTGCCGACACACGGACGCTTCCATGTTAAACCGAAGCTGCTGAAGTGTAGCATTAATCTTTACATCTGGTTTGTAATGATTGTAGATGGAATCTGGCCTGGTCGTGTATAGCGTCTTCTAGGAACCGGTGTGTGGAGAAGTTTAGTGCGTTTGGCTTCCTTGTGTGTTGGCTGTGTTTTATTGATGGCATGTATCTACAGGTAATGCACTAACTGCTGTAATTTGTTTATTCTCTCTCTCTCACACACTCTCTCTCTCTCCCACGCCCTCGTTTTATCTGTCGCTCACTCTCTCTCCCTCTCTCTCTGTAAATTCCATTTTACCTAATATATAGAAAATAAATGATGACATTTTTCTTTCCCCCCACTTATCAATAATGCCGCCATCTGGTGGTCTCAAAAAATAATGTCCAGTGTTGATATAACCGATACCCATTCTCTCATAACATGGGGATCAAGCCTGAATTTTCAACTCTGGATATTAAAAATTGGCCCATTTTTACTGAAATGTAAAAAAATAAAAATAAAAAACAATAATTGCAGCGCTCGCTATTTCACTAGTGTTATGTCTGCAATGGTTCTGGTGCAGAAACTGGAAGTTGTCTCACTGTGAAGAGAGAACCTGACGCGAGTTTTGCTCTTCATCACAGAGAAAGTTTGATCACAAACGTATGTGCTCGCAAACGCCGTCGCAAGTTTCAGTCCTTATTTTTGATAACTTCAAAAGATCACCGGCCACTTTTTAGCCTAATATTCAGACTTTCTCTAAATTCTTCCAAAAGGTGTAAAATCACTAAACAAGTGTGTGATTCTAAAACTAAAAGAGCGGTCACATGTAACACCTTCACGTGGCGGATATGACCCACGGGCCATAAAGTTGGGCATCAATTCTTTACCATAAAGACCACTGGAGCAGTGATAAGCCCTCTGTGAAAGGTTTAGTAGACCACAAAGATATAAGCCACTGGACTACATTGTTGGCATCTTTTTTTCCGCGGTTAATTTCTTGTGAATTAGCTGTTGCACTTTTTTGCACATTTGAGTTTGACTGAGACGGACTTTTGTTCTTTTTTATCTATTTTGTTCTGCTATTTTGAAACATTGAGGTGTTAAATTTCATTTCTATATTAGGAAATAAAGCCTCATGAATACAGTTTCTTGTTTTTCACATTTGTGTGTTTTTTGAGCCTAAAGTAAAATACTCAAGTTCTTCTAAAATTCGATACGACTTGTACTCAAGTATGGTTTTCAGGTACTCTTTACACATGGGCATCGCAGTGGGCATCATAGCCCACTTTAATTTTAGGAGCAGATGGAAAGGAAAGCAATCGTTGTGACTATTATTTATACCACAAGGAGTGTTTTTGTCGAAAAGTGTGTGTAAACATGCTGTGGCCGCTTTCCTCTGTTTATGTGAAACGCACTGACAGACAGAAAAGCTGCGGAGCTCTGTTGAGACTTGACATGTTCAGCTCTCCAAACACAAGGCTTTTCTTTTTTCCCTCCATGTTTGTAGTATGTATTTTCCATTCAGTCACGCTCCATCTGCAGCGCGTAGGGTGGTCCTTATTTGTTTTTCTGACGTTAGTCATTTAACGACAATGCCAAATTACGTCCGCCTTCATCGGGCTGGAATGGTCGACCGTTCAAGCTTGTGTCTGGAGCGTTAAACTCCCTAAAGATTACGCTAAGCGGCTAATTATGGCCTGGCCGTTGGAAAGTTGTTTGCACGTAGGAAGTTCATCTCACTTGGCTTGATAGAATCTGCTGATGAGATGCGTCTCGCTCTTAAGAACACGCGCTATCAGTCTGGAGGATTGGGTTTCCACCAGTAATGGCTTCTCTGTCTCCGTCCCTGTCTTTGTCACTGCGGTCCGGCCCCTAATGAGGAAACCTGCTACTTGCGGATAGAGATTGCATTCAGAGTCCAACACACACACACACACACACTCTTCATCTCTCTCTCCTCCACAGCTGAAGTACTGTAGAGACTGCGGGCATGGAGGAGACAGCGCGTGTATGTGGGAGAAACTGACTGTCATTAATGCATAATGTATCCGGAGGACCACCGGGGCTGCTGCACAAATAGGGGCACCACAGGGAAGACCGAAAGAGCAGGAGATAAGGGGGAAAAAAGAATGGCAGGGACTCGGATGGTGCATAGTCCATTCAAAGCTCCCCGAAAGGTAACTGGATAGGGCAGGTAACCCGCGGATCAAAAAAAGAAAGATGGCGCAGTGATGGAAGGTCATAGCTGTGGGGGGGTGATAAGGGAGGCCCCTTTTTGTGTATGTGATGGGAGAAATCTGATACCCAGTGTGGCCAGGGGCCCTTATAGTCATATACGCTTTCAAGACTGAAGACAGGCCTGGAGGTGAAATTCAAGATGGCCGACTCCCCTGCCCCCAATCTTCCTCCCCATTAGCTACTGTCGTATGTCTTATCAACTCCACAAATCCCCGTCTCTGTGTCTTCAGTGGCCACATCTTAAGGGCACGGATGACAGATTTCTTATTACCAGAGGTGTAAGGAGTACCTGAAAACCATCCTTGAGTAAAAGTACGGATACCTTACTGTAAAAATTACAAGTCACAAAAAAAAGANGATGCCGACTCGCTACATCAAATGTAACGAGTAATGGTAAGTGTCCATTCAAACGTAGTGGAGTAAAACAAAAAAAATTGAGTAAATGTTGCTTATATATTTTTAAACCCGGTACATGTACAAAGTAGCCAAAAATACAAGTAAATTTTAGTAAAATAAGTCTGAAGTACTTTACATCACTGATTATAACTAAATCTTCCCCAACTAAGGTTGTGATTAACAGTGGCGCAGTTTTGGCGGGAAAACAGCCGGATAAATATACAAGGCGACAGAAAAGCATAACAAGCTGGAAACAACGCTCATAATTTACATCCCGCTGTGTGTCATTTCCTCCCGTAGCGCAGAGTTCTGACCCCTGTTGCATCGGACATTGCTTCTTTTTTTCCCCCCGCACTTCTTGTTTTAGCCTCGGTGACGAGAGAGAGGAAAAGGCTTTATGTGCTGCCTGCATTTTTGTCGTGCTGCTACATGCGAGCTCCGCGTCTTTATGCTAACAGCGCCAGGGCCCGAGGGAGAAAAGCTGTTGCAAATAAAACCCAATAGGAATAACTAGAATGAGGAAGACGTGATCTCAGGAAAAGTTTATTTTTCTTTAAATCGGCGGGACTGTATTGATCGGTTTGCTGGCTAACAGGATAATGGAGGATAAGAGCGTATTTGTACATGACTTAAAGGCAGAAACGTTCTTCTTCAAGCCGCGTCATGTTTGCTGGTACTTTTTGCAGTTTTATAAATCGCCGTCTCGAGCAAACACTTGCAAATCACCGTGACGCTCAACACGCTTCCATTCATTCAGCGGAAGCTGGATCGCTCCGTCTGATTTGGATTCAGGCCTTATCAGTCATCGCAGACAGACAGACACTCTGTTTGAACTTGCAAAGCACGTACATCAGCTGTCAGAAGTGAAATGGATCATTCGATTTGGAATAAAGTGACTATGACAGACTGTTTTTTTGTAAGTTCACCTAAGACTTTGCTCTCAGGGTTTTCCAAGAATTATGTGAAGGTCATATAGCATTGATTTTAGGACTTGTCAAGTGCTCTGGAAACGTATGTCATTTGGGCAAAACCGTACAGAAAACTACATTTCTGTGAATTCACAGATTCATTAATGTGTTGCTCCACTTATCTAAATGTTTTTTTTAATGCACAATTCAAACATGAGCTGCTCATGAAATTAAAAACGTAATATTGAACTGAAGTGCAACATTTCAGTATCAGATGCTTCTACAAGACTCAATGTCACAGCACTACCCATTACCCACAGTTCCTTGCACTCAATCAGGATGGCAGCTCTAAAAGCAGAGTTTGGACTTTCTGACTTATAATAAAGCGCATTTAATTATTTCACGACTGAAAATGCACATTAATTGAGAGAAATGTTAATTTGCATTTTTTCTTTTTTCTTTTTTTATATTCGCATGAGCAAACGTTTTTACTTTTGGTTACTGTTTTTCGTTCCACGTCTGAAGCGGTTAAATGAGCCACAATCAAATACAGTTTAGTGAGTGGTTAAATATCTCGCTGTTATAGAATCGGCCATAACTTGAGTCCATGACATCATAGAGACTAACAGGAAATGAAGTTTTCCTCATTACATACTGTGTATTACACACAGGACATTACAATAAGAAACATGAGCATTTCTGATTATTATTCCATATTTATTTCCAGCTTGGACCATTTGTGAAGTCAATGGTTTACACACTCACGCTATATTTTTGCTAAACAAAATTGTACTGGAGTAAATTTGGCTGGAATATTTGTCGGACAAATCTGACGCAGCTAGGTGCAAACTTTTGGAAATGTCTTTTTATCAGTCACTGACGTTTTTGTTTTTGTTTCTGTTTCTAAAGGGACATCAGCATGAACAACATCACTGAACTTCCTGCGAATGTCTTCAGGAACCTGCCTTATCTGGAAGAACTGTGAGTGATTTCCCTCAGCTTTCACTTTCTTTTTTTCTCTGGTTTTTCTTCCTTTCTGCTTTATGATTCCTGAGATTTCGTGTTTGCTTTTATTCTACTAAATAACATCTGTTATATTCAGTCTTTTATAGCCATGGGCCCAAGTATGGAACCAAGTTAGTGTCAAAAATATCAAACGTACGCAAATGTATAAAATACAAAAAATAAACGAACGGAAACGCTTCACATTTTTGTTTTGCTTTTGAATATTGTTTTTGTACGCAATCTTCACATCTATATTAGGCAGTACTTTGACCAGTATGGCTGCATTTTCGCTTCAAAGCGGACGCATTTCTTCTTCAGTTGGGTGGGCTTGTCACCCGCATCTTCTCTGCACGCGCTCTTGTAGCAGCCACTTTACTCACACACCATTGGAGTAATGGCAAAACTAAGTGTGACTTCATCTGTCTGTCGAAAGTCAGTCAAACTTTTGAAGAATTTCATTTTAATGAATTTTTAGTTGTGCAAATCTGACACTTAAGCGGTTATTTTCTCTAAATGTATATGTTCAATAGAACTCTTTCAAAAAAGACGTAAAAAAAGAATCACATTCTTGAAGTTTCTCTAAATTAAACATTAAAGTATATAAGCAAACTCATCATAAATATAGTAGAAATGCTTTATTATGAACCAGTAAAAGAGTGAAGAGGCTTTTGATTGAAAAACCGAGCCATGGTCTTCAGACTTTTTTTGGAGGAGGTGTTTCTAGCTGATGGAGAACAAAACAGACTTCCATTCCTTATTTCATACCTTCCACGGTCTCTTCAGTCTTGATCTTTTTAGCAGAATAACAGGTTCCCAGCTGCTCTGGCCGGAGCCGTACGTATGAATCAGACATTTCACAGACTCTTGATGGATTTGTCCCCACCGCTTTATTTATCCCGCATCTGCTCATCTGTAGGATGTGCTGATAACATCTGTCTGAGTGCTATCAGGTACCAGTGCAAAAAGCCTGATCATGTGACCAGCGCCCTGCATCGGCTTCCTTTCTTATTTTCTTTTCTCCCCCCCCCCCCCTCCATTTTTTCACATGTTTGATTGGACGTTTGTTTTCTTACAAAAAAAACGTGTGCGTCTTTCATCCGCTCCGCTCTTGTTCACAAACAGTGCTCCACTGCTTTGTCAAAGGCCAATTTGCTTTTCAACGCATTGTGAGAAGGAATGCATGGCAGGAAGAAGGAGGGCAAAACAATGGTTTCCGTGACAACTGGAGTTTTTCAGTGTACGCTGTCGTGGCGTGGGGTGGGGGTTAAGGGAGGTCTCCAGGACCGGTATAGGACTGTATTGTGCCCGATGCTCTTTGTCAGGTTGCACATGGTTCAGTGGTCACAATGGGCGTGGCTATAGGTCAGGAGTTTAGTTGCGCATATGAAATTTATTCGAAAACACTTGTTTTGCTCTTCGAATAAAAGAGCTTTTTTGTTTAGTTGATTTAACTTCTAATCAAATGTTTATTGCTACATGTACACATTTCGCACACAATTTCTTTCTTTCTTTTCTTGTCTGTAATAAATTCCAAAGCAGTAAAATGTCTTACAACTATGTTGCTACAGAAGCTATAATGAAAACTAACAGTATTATATTCAACAATACATTTTACAAAAATTAATGTTAAAGTGTCAAATTGTTGAAATCTAAAAATACATACTCCAAAAAGGAATGTTAAAGTGAGATATTGTTGAAATATAAAAACAAATACTTCATAAATAAATGTTAAAGTGACCTAGTGGATTTAATATAACAGTAAATACCTCAAAATGAATGTTAAAGTGATCTATTGTTGTCATATAACAAAATATACTACACAAATTAATGTTAAAGTGACATGTATCAATTAATACTACATAAGATTATTGGAATTATTGGATTATTAGGAGCATTGTTACAGTGCGGGTATGAAAAGTAGTAGTATAATAGAAGTGTGTGGTTTTTGAGAAACCTACCAATCAGTGGATTTAATGGCTAATTTATTGTTAAAATCCAATAAATAGCAAATGTTGTAGTCAAAAATTCCGATATTCTGAAGCTCAAGAAAAAGCTGATTTGTTTTTTTTAGTGTTATGTGAAAGAGTCACGGTCTGTTCATGCCAGTGTGAAGTTTGTGTTTCTACAGCCATTCTTCAAAACATTTTTTTGGTGTTAACACTGAAGTGATGTTCTCAGACGAACGGCTGAATCCACCACCTTTCTGGAACTCTAGGTGGAGGAACTTGCTTCACATGGAATGAAGTGATGCTTGATGTTGACTTCTGCTTGATCTTCCATTCGTCTCTTCATGATAACTCACTCTTGTCAAGATTTGTGTAGTCAGTGTCATGGAGTTCATGACGCTCTTTGTGCTCAGACATCAGAGACCAGCTGCCCCATGTTCATCCCTCTATTGATCTTCTGCTTTGCTCGTACTTTGTTCTCCATCGTCACATATGTGTTACTCACTGTGTGTAAGTGTTTCTCAGTTTGAGCGCCAACAAGGCCTGTTTTAGCGGCATTTCAGTGGCACCAGGCAGATGATGATCCAACTTTTGAAATCTAACTTTATAAGCTCAGCGTATGAAGATCCAACTTTTGAAGGTCTAACTTTTCAGCTAACTTATGAAGATCTAACTTATGAAGAACGTTATAAGGTTAATTTATGAAGATTTAACTTCTTAAGCTCAATTTATGAAGATCTAACTTCATAAAATAAGTTTATGAATATCCAAAATTGATGATATAAGCTCTGAAAATCCAACTTTATAAGCTCTACTTGTGAAGACGCTCAACTTATGAAAACACTTTATAAGATCAATTTACAAAGATCCAACCTCATAAAATCAATTTATGAATATCCAATATTATAAAAGCAATATATGATCCAACTTCATAAGCTCGTCTTTTGTAGATCCAGCATATACTTGTTGGTGAGTCTTGCTGTGACATCTAACTTTTCATCGACCTGACAGCAGAAGTGGCTGTGTGGTTTGTAAATGTACTCGTTCCACCCATGAAAGCCTAGCCACATTTGGTGACTTTGAGATGGAGCCAAACCAGAGCTGTGGAGAAAGGCCGATGCGTCTCCTCAGATCATCTCATCTTTCCCCCTGCAGGGAAGCCCAACCGCAGTGACATGTCACAACAAAAGAGTTGTTGTAAACCCGGTTGCGTGATTAGCGCCCGGGTTTAAGGCCGACAGACACTCAGCTTGAGTTTGTGTTTACGTGAAGGTTTGCGGTTCTTTTTTCAAGATGTCTCTTTCCTCGGCTCATCCCAATCTCAGTGTGTGGCAATTTTTCAGCACTCCCAAGCCGAACCCCCATGATCCTGTGCAGCGATAAGTCGCTCGTGTCATGTCATCATCTTCGTAATTCCAGCTGTATCATCCCGTGTCTTGTTTTCTCTTCTGTTTCCCTGGGTTGCCAGATTCTCTCTTGATGGTAAATAGTGGTGACGGCAGGTCTACAAGATAATTACCCTCATGCTTACACGCATTCGGGATAATCTGCAGGTGTTTGTGACCGGACAATGGAAATGACGGGATTGAAATGTTTGAGATCGTTTTTGTAGCTGCGCAACAAATGAAAAACAAAACTAGGCGCCATTGTCGAGGACCAAAGGATAAGATCATTTTCCATGAGAAGTATTTCCACGACTCATGGTTGTTTGAATAGTTTTTGTTTATTATATACCTTCGTTTTCCATTTGTTGTGGTAGTTATGTGACCAAGCCCAACATTAAAGCATGTTTTCTTTACCTGGGAGCTGTTTTTCGTTAAATCTTTCAAAGTCATTTGGAAATCATTTTAACCATGAATCATCAATCTTGTCAAAATAACATGAACGTATTTATAGTTTAATTTTAATCAAGTTCACTTTCATTATTAAATGAATATTCAATAAATTGAATCCTCTATTTGAATAATTGCAATTGCTAGTTTGAGATTTAAGTTTGGTGGCCTTTCAGGCCCTACTTTTAATGTTCTCCACCGTGAAGAAGAAGAAGAAGAAGAAGAAGAATAAGAAAACCTTTTATTTGTCTCAACAAAGAGAAATTTACATTTATATGCAAACTCTGTGTGTCTCATAAATTGCCCATAGGTGAGAATGGACATTTTTTTCAATTCCATTTCACCTGAAACGCATGTTTTTAGACTGTGGGAGGAAACTGGAGACCTGGAGGAAACTCAAAACATGGGGAAGCAGAGAGACTCTGACAGGCCTCAAACACACATCTCAATTTGCAAATCGGATTTTTATGGAAACATGTTTTGAAAATGAACTTTTGTAATAAAGTTGTTATGATGGTGACCTCTTTTGTCTGTATTTGAGATAGATTTTCATTTATTTGTAACTATAGTATTTGTTTTAAGCTTTTTAACATTGTTTGTAAGGTTTAGATTAATGTAATAATCTAGATTAGGGCACCATCCTGCGAATTATATAAAGAAAGGCTACAAGTGGGTTTCCTGTAGCCTATTTGTGCTTCTGACCTGTTGATAGCGGCGGGAGAGTGAAAGAGAGAGCGAGTGATGATAAGCGAGTTAAAGGAGTGTGAGAGTGAGAGTTCTCTGACTCCAGTTTCAGCTGGTGATAAATCTGGTGTTAATCTCCCAGGCCTGATTTGGTGAAGTTATGCGGACCCTCTGCCCGCCTTTACACGCAGACTCATCACACGTCCATAACAGCCCATGTAGAGCCGACAAATATGCAGATGCAAAATATTTGCACTGCTCTGTTTATTACAGCGTTCATCTTCGCGAGACAGCGAAACATAATTTGATGTGAAATGTGAAATTTACACTTATAGACTTTCAACATGGGATTTAAATGCTTTATTACATGGATTCCCCCTGATCCTATACATGGATTCTATCGTGTGTTTTTTAGCAGCCTGACAAAGTGTCTTGGCTGTTTGCAAATTGTTCTCTCGTTCTGTCTCATTTGTATCTCTTGTTTAAATTCCAAGCTTTTTGGAGATGATTTTTATATATTGTGGGAAGCCATTTCTATACATGCGGATTTGGATGATTTGGATTTATGATAAACTGGAACTCACTGACCTCCTAATAGAATGTGTGAATCTTTTTAGTTAAAAATCTCCCCCATATGTTTAGCAAATCCTGCACTTTTTTGATACATAACTAGCTAACTAAACTAAAAAACTACAATGACACAGCAACTGCAAAGGGCGTTTTTAGTGTAACAAACTTGATTGGTTTTGACTGACAGATGCAACAGCCAATAGAAACACTATTTCTGAAATGAGATGGGAAATTGCTTTTGTATCAAACTGCTGACTTTGATTCAAGATCATAAGCCCATAAAGATCTAAAAAAAGAACTGCGGTATTATTAAAAGGCTCCATGGGTTTTAAGTTTTGGGGAAAAGGGTTATGGAAAATACAGCACATTTATTGGCCAAATGTTTAAGACACTTTTGGCCAATAAATAAACTTTTGGCCAAAAAAAGAAACTTAAGTGAACAAGCACTTTACAGAACGACTGAGATAGAGATAGTGACTCCCACACCAGAACCAAAACCTGTAAAGTGCTTGTTCATTTTAGTTTCTTTCTAACAATCATATCCAACCGGAATAAAGTTGGGAAAACAAAAACACTGCATTCTTTCTCCATCAATTCCTGCCATTTCCTTCCCAGATTTCCAACACCTGATGGTTGGTGTCCATCATAATGGTGGTTATTTTTTCTCTCTCTGCAGACGTTTGGCTGGGAATGACCTGACTTTCATCCACCCGGAGGCTCTGTCTGGTCTCCATCAACTGAAAGTCCTGTAAGTACGGCGCAAACACACACGCTCTGTTTGACACGGCCTTACACATTCACACACTCCATCCCGCTGGGTGTTTTGTTGAGTTGTTAAGTGGCTCCGTGTAACTGGAATTTCGCCGCTACTGGATCAGCAGGTCTGTCCGTGTCTGATAAAGTAGCTTTCATCACCATACATTCTTTCTCTCACATTTTCCTGTTACTCATGTTTTGTCCTTGAGGTGTTTATGGGCCGGTTCCTATGCAGCTTATCGGTCGTACTTTACATAAAACTCATTTTCCCTCTTCCTGTCCTTGTCCGGGCCTGTTTTTTTTTTTCAGCCCTTTTTTTCAGACTGTTATCTAAAAAACGTTAAAAAACACAGGATCCGTGTTGTAATTGAACGAAGAGCTACGGAGCTGTAGGTTTCCTGCGTGTTTCCCCACACTGAATGCCTCGTGTCTGGCTGGTGTGAATGATTGGTGCTGGTTTTCAGAAACGTGTTTGCGCACGTGTGGATTTTATGTGTTCTGGGACTGGCACCGAGTGGGAAAAGTTGTCCTCGCGGCTGGTGCCATTTGAATGACGCCAGAGAGAACTGATAGTATAGAGGAAGCAAGATATGCAGCGATTACCTCAGAGCAAGAGACACACACACACACACACACACACACAGAACCAGCGCCTTATAACTGATTTTTCTTTTTGAATTGTAAAAATGAATGATGCTGAAGAGAATAAAACATCTTACTTGTGCTTTTCAGGATGCTTCAGAATAATCAACTGAAGACCGTCCCGAGTGTGGCCCTTAAGAATCTTCACGCCCTGCAGTCTTTGTAAGTACCTTATACACCATTGTATTTTTTTGTTCTTGTTGAAGAAGAACTACAAATGCAGTAAATCACTGTTTGTCAACATGGCCACTAGGGACCGTATTGGAATTGTACTCTGTTGAGTGAAGTTACACACACACAATGAAGTGAACACACACAAAAACCCAGAGCAGTGGGCAGTTTCAGTGTCTTGCTCAAGGACCCTCAGTTGTGAAACCCATCGCATTGGGATATAAACAATGCCTAGGTGTCTCCCATGAAAAACTCATTCTCCAGACAAATGGAAACTNAGAGAGTTGTCAAGTGCTGTAGTGAAGCTTCTGTGAGGTAGTGTACGCATGTTTAAAAAATCAACTCTGCCATTATCATCTCTCCAGATTCCGCTTTCTGCTTTTTATTCAGTTTCCTTCTGGTTGTACAATAATGAGTTTTGGCGCATTCCACCTCAGGCCTCAGAGAATGACACGTCAGTCAAGGTGGATTCTGCCTGACAGGAAAATGATGAGTGAAATCTGGCCTATCCGAAAAAGCAGTAAAAAGTAGAGCATCAAGTGAAGTAAAGTCTGTAAAAGTGATGTGGAGAGAGAAAAGGCCACTGGTCTGGTGTTCAAGCTCAGGCTTCCTGCTCTGGTTCCTCTAGCTGTGGAAATCAGGCAATAAAACAGTCAATTACCGTGAAATTACTTTGAGTAACGAGAAAGAAAGACCGCATCCTGCTTCACTGCAGTTTAATTTTGCCAATCTGTGAATGAATAAATGAAAAGTAATGGCATTTTTAAGGCCAATTGGATTATTTTGAATGTATTTATTGCTGTAATGTGTTTTTAAAACGTAAATTATATTTTACTTTTATTATTTGACCATTTATTAGGCAGAATTGCTAAGCAAACATTGGGACAAACGGAAGAAAAATCATTATACCTATATATAATTATGTGATTACCATTTTATATGTAATTACATTTTTTTGGAAAATGTGCAAACATCAAATTGCAAAATTTGTATATATGTATTATAGTACAGCGGTAGCTCATAACTGAATTTCTACATGTCGCTTGGTTAAACAGTGGATGTTTGGAATATAGTCTTGAAATACGACTCACTCCCCTCAAACCACAATTATAATCTTACAACCCTCTTTTATTTCAAGTGGCAGTCTCTCATCCATAGTTTGCAGTGATCCGGTAAAAGCCAGTGACATTCTTTCCCCAGACGCTAAACTGGTGGTCTGTCCATCAGCAGACCAGTGAGCGCACCATTGTCCTGCACAGTTATCCCTCTGGAAAGTTCTTGAATTTGCTTACACAGTCATAAATCTTTATCTGAGCTGTGAAGACGTTAAACATTGCAGAACCACTGGTGGCCAAGTGCTTCCTGCTTCTGAAAGACTTCCTTTCTCACTTTGTCATCCATGCCAACCAAACCCCTCCCTGTGTTTGTCTTGTGAACATGCCATGCATTATTTGTTTTATTAACCTTAAACCTTAATTTTTTTAAACCTCATTTGAGTTCATTAAAATGCCATAAATAAAGGTTTTCTGATCAGCTTTTGTATAGAAATCCAATTATTTTTACGCAGCAATTAATTCAGTTCACTCTTTAGGTCTGGCCTTGAACTACGTATATATTATTTTTCTCCAAAAAAAAAAGCCCACCTCTGTTTTAGAAGATCTTTAGTTCTCAAATGCCCCACACTTCTTAAAAGATCTCGTAAAGAAGAAAAGTAGGAACTAAACACACATGGAACCAGGTTCTAACTCACTCATGGACCATTAAGAAAAGCTGTGACCTTTAATCTTCCGTTCTCAGAAAGCTCTAAAAGAGATCATAAAAGCTTCATTTAATTGGCAAGGTTAAACTTAAGCTGCGTTATATACCCGACGGGTCTTTTGTCAATGATTATGAGCTGTTTGTATTTACAGGACTTCTTTATGGTTTTCCCATTACACAAATCACCATTTTCTGCTTTTGGTTTAGTGTGTTTTTTATTTTCTTCTCGCTTTTACAATGTAATGGCGTTTGCCAGATGCATCACTGAATAATGTAAAGAATGTTTGAAATAGTCGTTCTGCGTGCTACTGTGTGTTTTCTGCTCACCACGTAGCTGCTATTTTGAGAAACTGGCTTGCTAACGTGTTGGTGTAAAGAAATGTTTGGAATTCTTAGCTGGAATTCTCCTTCAGTTTCACTCTGTCTTCTCTTACTGAAGCCACTGTTGCTGCGTGATCTTTAGTAGCCTGAGAAGGTGTCTGACCGCTAGTCTCCGGTCACACCACAAGTGTAAGAAAATGATGACAAACTAATAATACACTGGTTCTTGAGGAGTATGCTACAGTAATATTTTTATACTGTACTCTCTTGTGTTTATTGTCTTGCTGAATCTTGTTAATTTCACACTGGGATTAATGTAGTTTTGTAATTTAATGTAGTAATATCCTTTCTTTCTTTCTTTTTTATTTTCTTTCATTTTCACTCTATTTCATTTTCACTCTATTTCATTTCTTCCTTTAATTCTTTCCTTTTTTTATTTTTCAATTTTTCTTTCCTTCTTTCATTTTTTTTNTCTTGCTCTTGTTTCTTTCTTTAAAACAATGTACGTCTCATTGTATGTGTACAGTATGTTTTTCCTACACGTATGAATGTGTAAACTAGCAGGAATTTATTGAATTGTCATGTATATCGTAATGATTACATTTTGATTTTGTGCAATAAAAAACAGCTAGGAAAGTACGTATGTCACGGGAGTATGAGTTTAGTAAACGTGTACGTACGTAGCATATCTATGGGTGTGCGTGTATTGCCGTGTACCATAAATTTCTGTCTTTTCAGAATGCGGAGTGCAACGTACATGCTCTCAGTGTTTGTGAAAGGTGTGGTTGATTTTCTCCTGAATCCACTGAAGGAAGTTCTGTGTGGCCCGGGGTTTCATTCTGGACTGAGGGAAACAGTTGGAACAGACGTGCGTTTCTTTAGCAGCAGAGTGCGGATACCAAGTTCTAACTGATCTTATGGCACCTACGTGATACCTACTGGATGCTTTTTTCAAATCGCGAGCCAAACCGTGGCATGCTAGCAAAGAAGGCTTTGTTCGGTCTTACATGCATCCACAATGTGTTAATAAATCTTTTCGTCTCTCTTTCTTCCAGGCGTCTGGATGCTAACCACATCACATCGGTGCCCGAGGACAGTTTTGAGGGTCTGCAGCAGCTCCGTCACCTCTGGCTGGATGACAACAACCTGAGTGAAGTCCCCATCGGCCCCCTACAGCACCAGAGCAACCTGCAGGCCCTGACTCTAGCCCTCAACCGCATCACGCTCATCCCAGACAACGCCTTCGCCAACCTTTCAAGTCTAGTTGTGCTGTAAGTTTCCTCCAGAATCGTTTCTGTCTGGTGCTTAGCAGAGGTGTAAACAGTACCAGAAAACCNAGTGCATAAATAGCATCCAGTACCTTCAGCATCCTGCAGATGGCGATATCACCTCATCCACCCAAAAAATTAACCGTGGTAGAAATAGATGCCGACTTGTCGTGCACAATCACAATGTAACGAGTAACGGTAAGTGTCCATTCAAATGTAGTGGAGTAAAGAATACAGACACTCAATCAAAATTGTAGCCTAGCAGAGTAAAAGTTGCTTACATTTTTGTTACTCCGGAACAAGTAGAAAATAGCCAACAATTCTTCCCTTTATTATACATACCCTTTACTCTTTAATAAGTCCCTTTACTCAAGTACTTTACACCACAGGGGCTTAGCATCCTGGGCTCCATAACCAGAAAAGTTACTGACATCCTGCTGCTAAAACGGAGACTTTCACCTTCCCATGATGCCTTTTACCAAACGTCAGTTAAAGCCATCTCTCACTGTGGTCCTAGGTGGCTTATAAAACACCCTCGCACACACACACAGGTAAGCAGCGCTGTGGATGGGCCGGGAACAGAACGGACCCCAGTGTGCTGCAAAGTACTGAGGCTTCAGACCCGCTTCCTCTGTCGTTCTCGGGTCTGATTTACCAATTTACATTCCAGCTGCTGGAAAATATTTGTCTTCGGAGCGGAGGCCAATTAATCCGTTAAGTAGACTGAACAAACACTGAAGCCTTCAGCCCGTCCAGAGGCGGCACATGTCTGCGTTGGTGTTCCGAGAAGTTCATCTCCTTGTCTGGAAACACAATGAGCAGTGTTGACATCACATTCCGTCTGTGTGGACAAAAATCAAGACGGAGGTTATTGAATCTTAAAAGGACACTGAGATATGAACGTTCTTCACGTATTAGCAACCAATCGTTTGATAGTGATGCTTGCACTATACACTGCTTTTCGCACATTCTAATTTGTTATTAATAGTACCGTGTTTTGGTTACATTTCTAAACTGTATATGGCATTATTTAGGTTTGTACAGCGTCTTGGACAGCAAAAGAAATATTTGACGATAAATATTAAATCTTGATTCTTGAAATTGCCATGTTTAGAAATTAAATGGTTACATTTCTTTCT